>QGSO01000989.1:0-137378 GCA_011037825.1 Carya cathayensis
ATCGTTGAATCACCACGTGTAAGATGATTGCAAAGTGTAGAGGGTGTTCTACACGGATCCTTTGTAGCGGTGTTGTTCAAAGGTGTAATAGGTTTCTATCTCCACCTGAAGGAGATTGAATAGTGAATTCGGGGATCCTCAAGGAGTAGCTTGAGGCGAGGACGTAGACAGTGGGGCCGAATCTCGTTAACATACTGAGTTTGCTTCTCTCTTACCCTTACTCTTTATATTTATTGCTGTCTCATATTTTGTTTATATTTTATATTGTATATTTGATTTATAATTGTTATTTTTTTTAAATATAACTCAATTCACCCCCCCTCTTGTGTTAGTCATCTGGGCAACAGAAGGGATTGATGAAGGTGAGCCATCACTTCTCTCATGTAGTTTATTTCTGCACTGAAGATGATTTGAAAATGTTAGCAAATCCCCAAGTCTTAGTTTGATCTAATGCTTTATTTTTGCGGATGCAGAGAAGAGTTCATATTTGAGGAAGATGAAGTCACAAATTTTCACCCAAAGCCCCACAAATCTTGAACCAGACCGTATTGGGGAGAGAGAGAGAGAGATGAGGGGAGAGTGGAACGGTCGTGGGTGGGAAGTGATCTTAAGAAATTGTCTTTATCACCTGTGTGAGGGTGCAAAAAACAAACTATGGAGACACTTATGTGGCAGCCTTCGATTGGCTGGTGTAAAATTGTTTTTATCACCCGACCGGCTCCAAGTGCCACTCTTTCATTTAATAAATGAAACGCAACTTACACCACATTAGGGCATGTTTAGGATCTCAGATCAGACACAAAATTTTAATTTGATCTCATCCTATTTTATTTTCAAACATAATTTAAATATAAAATTTTCAAACTAATCATTATAATTTTTTCAAACTTTCAAATAAAAAAATACAAAATAATTCCAACTTTTTCAAATCCTCAAATAAAAATAATATTATAAAACTATATTCTTACACCATTTGAACTTTATAATATTTTTAATCCAACTTCTTTTCTTTCTTTTTTCAAAACTCAAAATAACTAAATGCTATGTTGAAGGATTATTTATTCTGTTTTTTTTTTTTTTTCATTCCCTTTTTCTGTTTTGTCTTTAGGGATGACTTATAGAGTTCATGGATGAATGTAAGTAATAGAACTTGGTCTGATGCAGTTTCTCATTTTTGTATTCAGTTGTCTTAGATCGAAGAATAGTATTTTGCTTCATTTAATCGTTGATGTTCAGAGCCAAAAACACCTCTACATATACACACATTGGAGGATGCAGGGTACGTCCTTAATTCTCGAATACCACAGGATACAGACCTATCCAACTCAACGGCCATTGGCTAATTCTAATATTCTATGCTGGCAGGATTTCCCTTGTTCTGCCAAATCGAGTATGTCCCCGGAAAATTTTACAATGCAACGATTATTCCTAAAAGAAGAGACTTGTCAACAAGATCTTGCTTCTTTCAATGAATATCTTGTTCTACTGAGGAATAATTTCAGCAAAAACCTCTACAAACAAGGAATTGAAAATTAGAAGCTTTATATTTGAAAAAATGATTTATGCAAGTTTAAGGCGTACCAGCTTTGTGAAGTCCCTTTGATATTAAAAATAAAAATAAAAAATAGAACTCATATAGGACTTAAACATCTTATATTTGTATTTAACATTTTAGATACTTGCTAGTGGGCCGCCTGAGTATTACCGCTCTGACATGCCCACTTGACCTGGCATGTCACATGGCCTACTTTTTTGAAAAAAATAAAATAATAATAAATAAAACTAGCAAACCACAAACCGATTTGAAGATTTGAAACCCTAGACCAGAGACTCCCCATTGCCTCCCTCCCTCCTCATGTCACCGGACCCATTTCCCCGAGACCTCATCATCATCATCTTCTTGCGTTGGTTGTGCAGCAGTAGGCGGTTGCTTGATTTAAAATTGCTCCGCACGCTTCCTTAGATTTTCCAAGTTATTTGGCACAAGTTGGTTGATGATCCCTGGGAGAATATCTTGCAATTTCTTTTGTTTGGGGAGAGACACTGAATTGACGCTTGAAACTTTTGGGATTAGAAACTGGATGACAGCATCGTCCTTGAAAATGTTAACTTCTACAATGGCAGGTTTCTGGTGCTTCTATTCTCCGTTTCATGCAAAATGGCATGCCACGAGCATGGGGCAACCAGAGTAGTAATAATGGAGTAGCGTTTTCCTTATATTTCACCTAGGCCATGACTAAATGCCGGGTTACCAATGCCACATTCATCTTTCACACAAATTAAAGAGGGCACGCATTATAAAGTTCTGAGCGATTCAAGCAATAAAGATATGATTGCCCAATATCCTCAGTTGAAAGGCTGAAAATAGCAGCAGCCAAGAAATTAACATAATCCTCACTAGACACGACAAGTTGATGACAGCCTAAAAGAATAAGCACAACGTAGAGTTAGATATGCTGGTGGGCACAGAAGTATTTAGCTAGTGGTACCATCTTGTTCTGTCACAGTGGCGTCCTTTATAAAATCCAAAACAATTGAGGCTAAATATCCTTGATGGTGAACGTATCCATGATCGCATCCGTCAATAACATGTAATTTATGATTAGGTATGATCTTGTCAAACTCAAATGCATCCAAAGACCTGATGATTGTATCATGCGATCCATGGATGGTGAAGACCCTGTGTATACAGAATTGGTAAAAAGAAAAACAGAGTATTGGTGACTCTATACAATGCACTTATCACATATCAACGACGGTCAGAAATGCTTATGCATGTTGTGATTGGCCCAGTTTCACTCTACAAAATAAAAATGAAAACACCATGTGGAAAAGGGCACACCAGTAAACATAAAATATACTTTTTAATATTTATGCAAAAGGATCAACAAAAAATTCCTAGTGGCAAAGGCAAACAATAAACAGGTACAAAGGCTTGAGCTAAAGTTTTATCCCTGAAGTAAGTTTTTTAAAAGGATTATAATGTTCAATGATTTTGTCACTATTCTCCTCTCAGGACCAGAAGGTATTTCCCTTCCCCTTAAGTGCAGCATGTTCAAAGAGGTCAGGGGATCAATCCCATGTGATGCAAGCATTTATTCATCAAAAGAAACTTCAACAGTATGTGCTAATCAGTCTACTACATATAAATGGGTCATTATTCAGGTTTCAAACAAAGTGTCAAGCAGGTAATAAATTTTAGGAACCAAGAAAGTGGAAAACAGTTAATAGGACGTTAGATACCAAAAAAACAAAAAAAAAAACAAAAAGTGCAAAATAAGATAGCAGGAAGAAATATTCCAAAATCTGAGTTCTTCCCTCTTTAAGCAGTTGGTCTCTTTAGCTACACAGATGTAAAGTAAGAATGGAGGGAAAAAAAAAGAAACAAAGGAAGCAAATTGTTCTTGTTTTAAAGTGAGACTGATGCTAGCTGAAGCCATGTCCAAGGTAAGGTTAAATTCCAGACTTATATGGATGTGCATACAGCTCCTCCATTTGATCTTCCTTTGTAAAGCATCAAAGACACAGCGATGAAAATTTTGTATTGGAGGCGACCATCAAGTGGGATAATAGAGTTAAATATAGATGGATGTTGCTTGGGTAACCCAGGAGAGTATGGTGGTTGTGGGCTAATTCGGGATGCAAAGGGAAAATTAGTTGGGACTTTTTCTCAGTACTATGAAAAGAGAACAAATACAAGGGCTGAGTTTTTAGCCCTTCAGAACGGACTCAGATTGCATAATAAATTGAAGGATAATAATGTTGAAGTTGAAATGGACTCCAAGGTGATTGTGGACTCGCAGTAAGGGCAGAATTCACTTCCATGGCTCTTATGGAAGTTTGAGGAGAAGTTGCCAAGCCAAGGCATTGTGTTCAATCTCTGAAGCATTTATTTAGAGAGGTGAATCAAGTGGCGGATTAATTGGCCAAAATAGGAGCAAAAGGGGTCTGGAGATTTTTACCCAGGGGTGGGAACTTCAACATTAGCAAGGGGCATTTTGTTAATTAATAAAACCGGGCTCCCTTATATTTGTAAACATTAACTATAGGATGTATAGATAGAGGGAAGATGATCCTTTATGGTTTTGTTTTGGATTGGCTGATGATATAATCTGTAACAAGGCTCCATCCGCCATAAGTGAGGATTTTTCAATAAATTTACATAGTTTTCCTTAAAAAAGAAGAAGAAATATTCCAAGTAATTAAGTTCTCACATTAATACGTTAAGAATAGTATGTCTTCATAGCACATGATAAACGAGAAATCAAAAAACAGGAAAAAGCAAAATGCCAGACAATTTTTTTCCTCACCTGCATTCTTTGTCAATCTGAAGACATGCTTCATGCATATTTGTACTCAGGCGATCCATTAAACTTTCTTCACTCACACGGTAAATAAAATCTCCTACAAAGCATTGATGTATGGGTCAAATTAAGTTTTCAATTCACTCGCTTAGTGATCATTTTCTTTCCAAAATCCAAACGGCAGAAAATAAGCAGTTTTGGATGCAGTTTCCTCATTGAAACTAGAATGTCATATCGAAAATTCTCTTAAAAATTAAGCAATAAACTTGAACATGCCAAAACGTTGAGGCAAAGAAGCATATGAAACAAGTATGAAACTGAAAGATTTTAGAAGGCCGAGTATACATGATCATGTTGGATATAAACTAACAGGTACCTTGTATACTTTTTACATCAATGAATCCATGCTCTTTAATTCTCTCCATAAAATCTTTTCCCAGGCGTTTCTCAATGCCTTCTGTCAAATCATAACGGCCAGAAACATTGACAACTTTGTAGACATCATGGTACTTAGATGCATACAGTAGTACCACATTGCCTCCTGCAATTTTTCAGTGAACAATAACATTTTTAAGTGCTTTCAAAATTGGAAACTACACCTAAAATAAGACATCACCTAATGAAGCCAATACATACACTGATACAAAAGTGAAAGATGAGTAAAGTGTAGGGCGAAGACTAGGAAATGTATTTACATAATTAACAGAGACTTGTGAGATCTAAACTAATGAACTTGAATCAGAAGATCCCAAATAGAAAATTTATTGTTTCGTTGTGTGAATTTTAGAACAAGTTTTTATTCCAGGCCAAGTTTATCTACTGTGCATTTCAGAAGATCAAGTAGGTAGAAATTATTCAAATTTCCGTCCATAGAGATATCCCATAAGCAGAAACTGGAGCACAATTATCAGTGTCCGTCTAGCATGCATTGAAAGCCACCACCAGAAAAATCCACCCCACCACCCTTGATCCATCCCTCTGCAGGCGTGTAAAGAATCAATAGCACTGCCAAGTGAACAATCAACACCACTGCTGCAGCCGCCACCCATTACCTCCCATGAAATTCAGCCTGATGCTTCCGCTTTAGCACTAGTAGCATCACCAAGCAACATATAGAAGAAACATTTATTGTGGTCTGGGTTCTATCCAAAGAACATTATCAAAGTCAGCTATTATGATGAGCGGGAGAGAATAGAAAGTGTTGTTGGGAATTCTTCCAGTTGAGGACAAAATCTCTCTATCTCTTCTTTCTCCTCGCTAAACTACAATTGTGGACTAAATCTCATAGACTGACAATCACAAATAATCCAGCATACCTTTACTATGCCCGAGAATTGCCCTTATAACACGGTTTGCTGCAGAGAAGTGTTGGATTACAGAACGCAAGTCATCAACCTCTCTCCAATAGTTACCATACTGAAAGGAACCTTCACTTTCCCTGGAAAAGTATAATAGAACATTAAATCAACACAAATGAAATTGTGGGGTGTAAGAAATACTAAGATTGACATTCAAAACTGGACCATGTACCACAGGTTTAAGTGCCAAAAGAAGATCATGACTGAAATAAAGGGAACAAGCCCACATAAATGACATAAATGCAGTTGACTCTCATTTTCTGCAGTACATATAGGCCTCAAAATTTCCGGCCAAGGGTTTATAAGCCCATCAATCCAAGTTTTTGTCTCTTACATTAAGAACAAACGGCTTCTCATTTGGTTAGGAATTTTCTTGTACCATCGTAAAACAGCATAGATAACATGGAAACTAGAAGTGTCGACAAAAATAACTCTTTGGAAACAAATCACTAAATTAAGATGCTGGATTCCGAGTTTAGTTTTTTTTTATGAATCCATGCAACGCCCAATATTATGTGCACTAGCTTTTCAGTTATAAAACTATGGCTGAAGGCATGGATGCAATTCAAAGAGAGTTTTGTATTAGCTTGAGATTTACTTCTAAATGCTTTTCCGATTAAAGAGACCAGCTAAGAACCTCACTAACTGGAGGGTCAGAATTTTCATTCAAGTACTTTTCTTATCACATTGTCTAGTCATCCACCATTACCAATTAAATGCCTCCCTCTTAATACAGTAGCTAGACATAAACCACATAGAATTATGTAGAGGCTTGTCCAAACAATTACAATATAAAAAAAGTACAAGTAAAAAATCTCTAAAAGCCAAGGCGTTAACATCCCGAGGTTCTACCAGCTTACCCATTCCCAGCGAAGTCAAAGCGGACGGCACTTATTCCTTCATTTTCCAATGCAACAGCAAGGTTCACCATAGTCTTATTTTCCTGGAGACAGAAAAACATAAGCTCTAAAAACCTTGTTTGTTTTCAAAGATAAGTTGAGATTAAAGTTGAAAGTTGAATAAAATATTATTAGAATATATTGTTTTAATATTAATTTTGTATTGGGTGTTTATTTTAATTTGTTTGGGAATTTGAGAAAGTTGTAATGATTGGATGAGATGAAATGAATGCCTATATATATATATATATATGATAAGTATTTTTATATTAATTCAAGTAAATAGGATTTAAACACATATACAAAGTTACATTCAACAATCAAAATCTTGTGGAGAAAAAACAAGAATAATTTGCAAAGCATAATTGATTTTTGGAAAATGAGAGCATATAATCAAACTCGGAGGAAGAAAAACTAATTAAAACACAAAGAAGAAAGGGACCACTTTGAGTGTTAGAAGCACCAACCTTTGAGGACCGAAAACCATGGCATAAGATTACAATCTCCGGAGATTCAGTTTCATGCAATACGCCCACAAGTTTTTCACCATATTTGTTTGGTATTATGATTTTCTTTTGAATTACTGAAAAAATGCACTAAATTAATCAGAAATAAATTCTTCAGCTGAAATATATTTGATCCTTAAATTTTTGTTTAAGTTCAGATTTTATCCCTGAATAATTTAAAAGGTATCCATGTCCTTATTTCACCCATCAATCGTACATATCATTTCCAACTATAAGTGTGGTGCCATAGATATTCTTTTATCCATTAACCACCATTGAAAATTTACATGTAACTGGTGGAAGGCTGATGTACCAGTACAGCAACATTCCTTCAGTTACATGTAAATTTTCAATGATGGTTGACATATAAAGGATTAACAATGTTACCTTTTAAATTATTTATTTACAAAAATTCAAATTTTCTAAATTTCAGGGACAAGCTTGAAACTGAGGCTAAATTTCACGAACCAAGAATATATAACTGACAAATTGTTGTTCATAAATCTAAAAGCTTTCCTCTAACACCTCAGAACAAGAAGAAAAAATAAACAAAATTTTAACTATAATGACCAACCTGAAAACCATGCAGAACACTCTATAATTATTTCTAAACTTCCAGCGACCACACATTCAGTTTATAGATAATTAGCCAACTTATAAGCCAAGCAGGAGGATCACCATAAAAATAAAGCAGCATTTTTGTTGGTTCTCGGAAAACCCACAACAGACTCGATCCTTATAAACTTGTATGAAACACAACGACCATCACACATTAGTAATCCTCAATCTTTTTTTGTTAAGTTAACAATGAAAGTAACAAATGTGGACAAACAAGAATTGAATCACGAATCAAAAAAGAAGTAATCCTCAATCTCATGGATTCTCATCAATCACTCTGCATACATCTTCTTCTTCATACAAAATCTAGCATGAAAACCATACATATAAATTCCCTAGAATTCTTGATTGAAATCTATGGCCTAGAGTGGGAGAGAGATAGACATGTGAAGTAGGCCCGATAATATTCATTGAAAATTTAATTTTATCCAAGAAATTCACAAGGAAAACCAAACAAGTTGTCGGTTCGCTTCATGCGTCTAACGTTATTCCACCCTAGACCCTATAACTCAGTCACGAACTTAGGGATCCAAATTTGAAAGCCATCGGTTAGAACTTTAGGTAACACATAATTATCCATAATATAAATTCATTAACATCTAATGGCGTGCATTTGCGAGTGAGTTGAGTAGATTTATTAATTTCCATACAGGACTACCATTGCCAAAAAGCCAAGAAAGAAATCTCATGCACACACAAGGGAATACATGCACAAATACATTCGCGTATCGATATTCTTGAACGAGATAATGAATTTTGTTACCGGGGTCTTGTGCAGCCAGGGCCATCCTCAAGTTACCACCGCGGCGGTGCTGGCCTGAGGAGATGATTCGCACTTGATTAAAGGAAAATCTAGATGACGAGGATTTTCTTAAAAATAGTGAATTTGGAAGGACTAAGTTGAAATTATGCACAAGCGTTTCCATTGCCGAAGGGAGAGAAATAAACTCACAGCTTCCGGGATTCGCTCGCCTCAAAAACTTCAGAATCTCCGTTTTAAGTACGGAGGCAGACGGGCATCCTCATTATTGTGAATCTGTGATTCCGCTCGTGTCGATAATTTTTTTTTTTCTTTTTTTTTTAAAAAGCAGTTTAGCCACTAGGAAGTAGGAAGTGAGAATACAGATTTCACTCCTTCATCCCCCACAATTCATACGACCCACTTATTTTTATTTATTTATTTTATTTTTTAAAAACAAATTAATTTCTTTTACTTATTATCTATATATACTAAACATATGATAAGAAAACAAATAAAGTAATAAATAAAAAAATTCTGTATAATATCTTCCGTGAAGATGATGAATAAATTTTTTCTATCGTAATATGTCGGAAGCAATACTAGAAAGATAATGCTAAGATAATTATCAAATGTGCTTACTAATACAAATAATTTTTTTTTTCTTCTTTCAATATTTTTTAAACATTCTTAACTATTAAGAAAAATAATAATAAATATACAAATTTATTAATGGTTACTTCCTTAATTATTATAAAAAATAAAAAATAAATATATTTAATAGTTATACAGTCATTTTTCATACTAAAATACCTCGAAGTTTTGGGTCAGTAATATTGGGGCTTTTCTTTTACTTTACTTTTGCTTATTTTCATATTCATATTTCTTTGGTGGATGGTGATGGATCACATTTTCAGAGAAAATAAGATGGTGCACCCGAATGCTTGAACCAGGTCAGAGAAATCTTCATGGTAATATACTGACTTCCTGTCAGGGAGAACCCAACTGACAGATCCTAATTGGCATTTGTCTTCGGTTTTTTTTTTAAAATCACATAATACAAAGTTAGAAGCTCTATGAAGTTAATTTCTTAGGTAATCAACTTCACTGCATCATTATCTACCATTGAAGATCTTAACAAGTAAAGATATATACAAGTTTTAAATATACAAATTTTACACTAATTATTTATAAAAATTAAAAAAAAAAGTATTACTACATCTACAAAGGAGTTATAAAAATAATCCTACAAATTGGAATGATTTCATCTTATCTGTTAGATTTATTTTACAATAAAAATAATTTTATAATCTAACGAATCACATTAATTAAGTCATATCAGTTTGTAGAATTGTCGTTGTGTGATTTTTTTGTGACAAGAGTATTTCCCTTTAAAAAAATAGATCCCATCTTGAAAAGTGTGATAATATCATTATTATTTTTATTTGTATTTCCATAAATTATATTTGTTGTAAGGATATATTTGGGGACCTCTTAACCTTTTTTTTTTTTCAATTAAGAGAATATTTGCTCATGAAAATTTGAAATCCACTCCCTCCCTCTAAAAAATATATATTTTTCCCTTAAATTAAAATAATTTTGTTACCCTTAAAGCTTAATAAAAGTTTCATAAAAACCCTTTCCAATTGTTGAAAGATCTAAAAAAAAAACTTCTCGTAATTTTAAAATAATTATTAAACCCTTAAAATATTATAAGAAACGCAAATATCACTCCCTTATCTTTCAAAAATGTGTCAAAATCGATGTAGTCTACAAAAGTTGAAAATAGCACCCTATCCCACCCACTTAAAATGGAATTATTTAACATTAAAAAAAACGTTTTTTAATTTTATCTAACCACAAGGGATGAGCACAGACATAGTTAGAGTCTAAATCCAACTCTGACTTCGACTCCGACTTGTCGGAGTGGAGTAGGATTTGGGTTTTTTTTTTTTTTTTAGTTTTATATTTAGCCTATTTTTAAAAAAGATTTTTTGTGGGCTTTCAAATTCTAGTTTTTCCAAAAATTAAAAACTAAAACTAAATTATTCACTGCTAATTTACTTCCATATTAATTATCTAAATTATTTTTATACTAGACTTATATTATAGTGTCTAATTACATTTTATTATACTTTAGTATTACATATTATTTATAGCGTTTAATTACATGTTATTATACTAAGTATTATGTGTTATTAACTTATTTTATTAGACTTATTTCTATACTACTAGTGTCTAACTTATTTCTATACTATACTTATATTATAGTGTCTAATTACATATTATTATACTATAATATTACATGTTATTATTTCATACTAGTGTCTAACTTATTTCTAGTATCTCATTACATGTTATTATACTTTAGTAAATTAATATTATATCTGATTAACTTATTATACTAGACTGATTAGTTATTTCTATACTAGTATTTGATTTATTTCTATACAAAACTTATAATATAGTGTCAAATTACATATTATTATACATTAGTATTTTATGTTATTATACTAATGTCTAACTTGTTCCTAACTTAATCATATACTAGACTATATATAGTGTCTAATTACACATTATTATGTTTTAGTACATTAATATTTTATGCTATTAACTTATTATACTAGGCTTGTTTCAATATTAATATCTAACTTATTTTTATACTTGATTATGTATGGTAGTAATACTATAATGTTTACATAAATTAAACAATTATTAGTATATATATTTACATTATAGTATAAGTATATTATTTTATAATAATTAATTCATACTAGTATATTATTGAATTTAACTACATAAATTCTAGTTATATATATAACTATATAAATATGCTAATATATATGATAACTATATAAATAAATACATATTTTTATAACATCTATACAATATCAGAGTCGGATTCAAAGTCAAAGTCGGATTCGGAGGGCAAATTCAGAGTCGGTCTAGCAACACCTCCAACTCCGTTTTGTCGAAGTAGGAACGGAGACAGAGTGGAGTCGAATTTATATTTGGATTTTTACTCAACCATACTCATGGTGTTAGGGGGTTTTTCCTTGAGGCCTAAAAGGCCTAGAGGCTAATCCCAATACCCAGAGGACTATAACCACTTAGCCACTTGTTGGCTTGCCCAAGGGCTCTCGACCTGTATGAACCAGATTCGAGGCTCTGGGGCAGAGGATAGTCCGCTATCTTGGGAGCAAGGGAAATATGCCTCGACAAAAAGGGAAGAAGAACACGCCATCTCGACTGGACTCAACCCTAAGACGAAATAGAGGATCACACCGCATTAAATGTACTAACCAAAGGATCAAGTTGGCATGCTTCGGGTCAGACTTCAATAGCGCACGCTATGATGGAATACAGCAACAGACCATAATCCGCCAGGCGTTGAGATGGAGTTGGGTGGGAGAAAGCCCAAGATGATGCAGGACTTCGCGGACAGGGTTAGGGAAGGGTAGCCTCAACTTGCAAGAGAACATGCTGGGAAAAAAGTAATGCACAATGTCAAACCATCGGCAGCAATAACCCTCTCGCTGGGCCCAGGAGCTTCAAAAAGCAACGTGTCAGGTATGTGGTAGTTGAAATCAGCGACTGTAAAAAGTCGTTAGAGGCTTTTTAACGCCAAGAGCGACCATCATAACTTGGCTCCAAAACGCCAACCTCGAGCTGGTCTTGCCCATCAAAGTTCTCAAGTTCAATGGGCCTTCTGATAGCCATTTAAGAGCAAGTACGGTGAAGAAGGTGAAGAGGGAAAGAGAGACAAAGGGAAGGCAAATGAGATGAAAGGAGAGCAGCAAAAGCGAGATGGGATTTATATCAAAGGGACGACGATTGGCTCTCCAACTTTTGCCAGTGGATATGGAAGGTGAAACGGTTTAGATCTCGCATATGCACTACGTAGTGCGAAGAAGAGGAAACTATCTAATAGCCATCATTGCAGAAGAGACAAAATGGCCAACATTGAGTATCAGGATCCAATCTTCGGGGACTGGGCTAGAGATATGGGAAAGTGAGATATGACCCGTCGAATTGAGTGACAGAAAGAGGAATAAAAGCCCAATGCGTGGAAGGATCAAGGGGCAAAGGTGTCATCTCACCCCCAACTAACTGGGTATAAAGCAACAAGTAACAATATTGAGACGGGGAAGTAAGAGAAATTCCCAACAGCCTAACCCAATGAAAATTGATAGGGTAACTATTAGAGAATTTTTCTCCCAGGCCCAAAAGGATTAGAGGCCTATACCCACCGAGCCACTTGGTAGCCCGCCCAAGAGCTCTCGACTCGTATGAACCAGATTGAGGCTCTAGAGTGGAGGACAATTCGCTATTTTGGGAGCACGGGAAAGCTACCTCGATGAAAATAGAAGAAGAACACGCCATCTTGACAAGATTGAACCCTACAACTAAACAAAGGATCACTCCGCATTAAATATGCTCACTAGAGGATCACACCGCATTAAATGCATTTCTCAGAGAGCCACACTAAATTAAATAAGCATGGCGGAAAGGATTTCGAGAGGATACCCCTCCCCCAAATTGCAGGGCATGACTGGCTAGCCCTTGAGGCAAAGTATAAAAGGGAACCCCCAGGTATCGAATAGTGGTTACGCTCTACATACTCGTTATACGTTCAGAATTCTCTACTTCAGTCTACTATACTTTATGAAAACATTACTGACTTAGGCATCGGAGGCTCCTCGGGCCACTCAAGGGTCACCTCCTTCTGATCTCTCGTCTATGTTTGCAGGACGCAAGACTGAAAACCTGGACTTCTGAGAGCCCAACCCATAGGCGTATGAAACACAATGTCAACAAACGAAATACCCATAGTAGGGCAAGGAGATAGGAATGTTACCATCCAGGAAAATGAAGCAAACCCTTTTTCGCAAGATCAAATTTATTGGAATTTGCAATAATTAGTGGAACATTCAAGGTGTAGAAATCAGGTTTGGCCCAAAATATGAAGTACGTGATGTGGATGATGGGTGTCAACTTGCCATGAAGATAAGAGTTTTGCAAAGGCATTTTGGATTGTTTCAAAACCACCTTCAAGGATAAATTTTTATAAGTTGTGTCTCTGTACTACTTCAAGTGCATCTATGGGATTACTAAGGCTTTTTCAAGGTGGCAAGGCATTTTTTTTGCATGAGTTTAATTAGCGTTTAATTCCCTTTTGAATATTGATAGAAAGCGACTATTATGAAATAATCTTTTCTAATGGCCACATCATCATATATAGTTGATCTTCATGTGACAATTGAATAGCTCATGATGATGGGTTGGGCATTGATATGTTGCTTAGATTCTCATCCATGAAATAAATAATAAAGAAAGCATATAGAGATATAAATAAAGTGAGAGACACAAATATTTATGTGGTTCAGCATAAAAAACTATGTCCATGGGTTATTTGGGAGCGAAATCCACTATATTAAGTGATTTTATAATTTCTCATAACCTCTCATTGCTCTTAATACATTGAAAGAAAATTAGGGTTCCCAGGAGGTTAAAGAAGACACATTCGTTGTAGAAATTTGGATGGGGTAAGCCAATAATCTCATGAGAGTGAATCTATTCTTTTATATGTAGAGAAGTCTAGAGACTTGTAGAGACCCTCTCCTTTTATAGAGGTCTCATTCCTTCTTTAGAATAGCTTAGTCCACTTGATTTATGTCATTTTTACCTTTTAGTATTTGAGTCAACCTCTTTTGGATCTTTTTCTTATCTTATCTCTTACTTTTCTTATATCTTCCTTTATTGTTAGTAACGGGCCTCTAATGGGCTAGACCTAGTTCATTTTATATCCAGTAGAAGCCTGTGGTTCTTAAGGTTAACTTATCCAACAAAAAAGCCTTCAGAATCTTCAAGTCAACCATGATAGAGATAGTTTATGAAAATTGTAGAAAAATAAATTCTAGGAACTTGTCCTTAATTTTTCACTGTTGTGTAATGTAATGAAGATCTTCGAGGTCGGACCTCGAAGAGACATATAAGTCATGGTAAGGGCCTCTAGGATGTTTGTTTGTGTGAGCGTATATATGACACATGAGCATATCAATGCTTGTGTGCGGTTGTTTATTGTCAACAAAGTGCATGTCTCATACTTAGTGATTGTTTTGTTTTTGTTGATGCTAGTGGATTCCATGCCCCTTTGAAGTGATTTCTTGGAAGTGTTAATGTTTTGGCATAAAGGTCTGAGTTAGGTTTTTGTAATCGATGCTAAGTGGTCTGGGAGCCCGTACTAACCCCAATCCTATGTGCATATGTTAGCCTTGGTCACCTATTTTGCAGGGAGGCTAGTGTTTAATTCTTGGGGTGGCCTGGCTTTTTGTGCAAGTGTTAACCTTAGTCTTATGCATGTGCATTAACCTTGATTGTTGGTAGCACGAGTTCGATCGCATGTAAATGCTTTAGGCTCAATTGCCAATTTCACTAGTGGCCCAAGTGCTCGATTGTAGGGCGACCCAACTTTCTTATGCGAGTGTTAGCTTCAGTTGCATACATGTATGCTAACGTTTCTCTTTCAGCAAGAGGCTTGCTCGACCATGTTATTGTGGCAAGAGATGTGCTCGATTGAACTACAATGGAAAATGCATATGTGTGCCTTATTTACCATGGCACAAGGTTCGAGTGCTAGGTTCTAGGATGGCTTAGTTGTTTTAAGATGGTTTCACCAAAAACCAAATTAGTTAGAATTTGATTTTCTAGAGTGTTCAAGTATAGTTAAGGAGTTCTTGGAATTTTCCCTTCTCTTTCTTCTTTGCTAGAATGTGGCAAGGGCTCGAGTGCCGAACTGAAGGAAGCCTCAATAATGATCGTTGCTTTGGGGAGCATCGGTGCTTGTCTGAGTCTCTCGATGTGCGGAGTGAAACAATTGCTTGGCAAATATGTCACTCTGGGAGGTCCATTGCTTGCCAGTGTAGTGGGCAGACTAAAAGTCCGCCTCTATTGTTGCTCAGGCGAGTAGTATTGCCTTGTCACAACCCTTAGGAGGATTGCCTGGGAGCACACCTCGACACAGCTCTTGAAGGGTTAGGACAATCACATGGCTAGCCTACTTGCATGCCTTGGCTCATGCCCTGACACCTTGGAGACTACTGGCGGAGCGCAGACCTTGAGTGCAGGCCTGCGCATTCCCTTGATCGTGCACCTACGCACATGCATGAGTGCCCCAGCACCACTCAACGGGTTAGTGGCGTGCCCTCATAGGCATACCATCCAATGCATGACTCCAGCCCGTGCCTTGCAGGCAAGGCTAGTGGCATGCCCACTAGGCATGCCATCCAGCGCACGGCTCCAACCCGTGCCTTGCAGCCCCAGCGCCCAGACCATCATCTTGGGCCATGCATGCTTATCACCCAGGCCATTAGCCAAGGCTATGCAGGACCAACGCCCAAGCCACCTGACTAGGCCTCACAGCAACAGCAGCACGACACCACCTTGTGCCCACCATCAGGCCTAGGCTTGGCACAATGCCATGCCCACCATCAGCAGGCCACACATAGCTCCATGCCGTGTCCACCACCAAATCAACACATGACACCATGCCATGCCATGCCATGCAGCCAACCACTGGACTGGACCAGGAGTAGCCTAGCCGTGGGCCATGCACCACCCTAGCCCACCAAGGGCCTTGCATGCCACGGCCACCATGGCGCTATTTATCTATTTTATTATTTTTATTTATTTACTTTTTTTTATTTTAATTTGTTAGGAACCTTTTGGGAGTTTCCAATTTGTAAGCTTTATAAATAGGACCCTTAGTCATTTCATTATGGATCTTTGGACATTTTGACAATTGTGTGTGGCCGGCCATTGTGCTTGGATTATCATTCGGTGCTTTGGCACTTGGGCTTCTTAGGGTGCAATTTGTGAATCCCCAAAAAGAAGAATCACATCTTGCAATTCGTGAATAGGTGTGATTCTATTTATTTTTTAACATAATTTGAGGTTTCCTTTCAATCTTTGTGCAATTCGTGAATCAAAGTTGATTAAAGTATCTTTTGTTCTTTGGGATTTCTCTTTGTGATTGTTGTGGAGTGTTCTTGATTGGATTGGTGTGTGAGGAGACGAATCCTTCGTTGGGATTTTCGGCTTTGTGCTTTATATCTCAAGATCTCTTGTGTTGATGTGTTTTCTCACATGTTTTAGAAGTTTTCCTTGAGGTTTCTTGGATGTGATGCCCCTAACTCCCACATACAGATACGTGGAAATCGAGACGTCAGGATGATGACAACACGGGTCACGCATCCCATTGCCAAGTGCCAAGTGTGTATACATGCAACACGTGTACAATAAAAATAATCCAGCGGTAATAAAAGTCTTACAACTAAGTACCAGAATTTTGTTTAAATACAAATTTGCTTAAAACACAAGCATACCAAAATATTACAAGTTTCAATACTATTTCAAATCCAAATTACATAACATAAAAGCAAGTAAAATAATTTCCAAAAGTAATACAACTCCAAGAGTCCAAATCAATAATTTGGCAGAGCCGTCTCTTCAAACTCAGCCTCCTCCTTCTCAACATCTATATCAAAATCTACGGTACCAAAAATGGTGACGCAGGTAAGTAATAATTCAAACACCACAGGATAAAAATATATTAAACTCAACAATATGCATGAATAAATGCTACATGCAAGGGTCCGAAAATCACATTTCCAAAATAATCCTTTAAACATTCATTTAAAACATTTCCTCATTGTTATCCCGTATAATGGCCTCAACCAAGAAAACTACCATTTTCCTAGAAAATGGTTCACAATAATCTACTTATAAAACCTCGCCATTTTTTAAGAAAATGGCTCATATCTAATATCCAAAACTAGTTCCAATTTTAATGCATGCACCGTGATCCCCTCTAGGGAACATCCGCACACTCTGGCTCCTATGCCACACCGCAGATAACGACCATGCTTGTGACATCTAAACGAGTGATACCCAGCCCCGCGCCCAGCGCGTACCATGACCAAGCATCCTCTAGTCCCCGCCAGCTGAGGGACCACGGAGTCGGTCGACAATGTTATCGTATCGTCCGAGCCGATTGTCGCCCAGCTACAACGCAGGAGACGTCACTCAGTATTATCCGCTCCCGAGTGACCAGAGGAGCTCCACAGAGATAATGCCCCATCTCGACTTGGGGTCATGATATACATGCATCCAAAAATCCATTTACTCATGAAAACCCAGTTTTTAATATTCAACACGTGTACATGTATGCCATTATGCGAAAAAATCTAATTTTTCCTTTTCAAACATGAACATGCATGCTCCATGCAATGCACACATCAAGACACAAATTATCCAACAAATCTCAACATCAACCAACATACAAATAACTCTATCCTTAAATCCATCCGACCATGACTCCTCAAATTCAATCTGGAATAACTAACTAGCCACAATTTATTGTAAAAGTAATAATATATTTAAATCTAAAATGAAGTTTGAAAAATACTTACAGTGCTATATAATAATTTTCGGAGGATCAATGGGCTGCAAAAGGCGGAGGAAAAGCAACATAACATTGTAAAAACACTGTGACAGTGAGTTGTAAAATACCCACTTTTGAATGGGGACGAACCAAAGCTTGGGGTTGATAGGGAATGACTTAGAGGTATTTATGAAACTAATGGAAGTGAGGGTTGTTCGTGGGTGACGGCGAAAATAGCAGTGGAAGTGAAAAAAAGGCCAAAATGGAGTTGAGCCCCTCAGATTCAATCCGGAATAACCAACCAACAAGAATTTATTGTAAAAGTAATAATATCTTTAAATCTAAAATGAAGTTTGAAAAATACTTACAGTGCTATATAATAATTTTCGGAGGATCAATGGGCTGCAAAAGACGGAGGAAAAGCAACGTAACAGTATAAAAACATTGTGACCGTGAGTTGTAAAATACCCACTTAGAGGTGTTTATGAAACTAGTGGAAGTGAGGGTTGGTCGTGAGTGGCGGCGAAAACAGCAGTGGAAGTGAAAAAAAGGCCAAAACGGAGTTGACCTCGTGGGGGTTTCTCCGGCGATAGATCGAAGTTGGAAATGGGTGGGTTAGGTTAGCAAGAGGTCAATGTTGAAGTGGTAAAAAAGTGGTGGCCGAAGGTGGAATGAAGGCAGAGCTGGAGCTCAAGAACGCCGCGGCTTAACAGCGGCTCAGATGAGGCTCAGTTTTGGTGGGAAGATTCACCGGCTGGAGGGGAAGAAAATGGAAGGGGTGGTGTACTGTACGGAGGTGAACGACGGTGGTTCTGGGCAGACGAAGCAAACGGCGGTGGTGAGAGAGAGAGAGAGAGAGAGAGAGAGAGAGAGAGAAGAAAAGTGAGGGAAAAAAGAAAGAAAAAAGGAAAAGAAAGGGGAAGAAGAAAAGAAAAGGAGAAAAAGAAAAGATGAGAAGAAATGACAATTTTCACTTTTGGGGTCCAGAAACTGATCCAACGAAAATAATTTTAAAAGTTATAAATTGAATAAAATAATCTGAACACAATATCTAGCTATAATAAAATAATTAATTGATAAAAACTAACAACAAAATTTAAAATCCAAAAATAAACTAAATTAAATTAAACGACAATTTAAATACAAAATAATAATTAATATTAAGAAAGCACTTCAAAATAAATTTCATAACTAAATAAATCTAATTAAAATTTGATAAATTTAAAATTAAATAACAATATTTTAATTAAATTAAAATACTCATTCAATAAAAATATACGTAAAAATGGGGTATCAAACACCAAGAGTGGCCAAATCAACTAATCTCTAAAAATTTGTAATCTTGTAGCAAATTACCATTTTGCGTATATCCGGTCGCAGACCCTCCTGAAAACACTCGGCCTGCATCTCCTCCGTGGCAATGAGATGTGTAGCAAATCGTCTGAGCTCCATAAATCTTTGGGTATACTGTTCCACAGTCAAGTTCCCTTGGACTAAGCTACTAAATTCTCTTGCCTTTTGCTGCCTCACGGAAGCGGGAAAGAAACGATTATTAAATTCCTTTTTGAAGCTCTACCAGGACACAGTAGCAAAGGACTCCAACTCCATCGCTAACATTTCCCTTTTGGTATCCCACCATTCAATCGCATTACCTTGCAGCAAATAATTTGCATATAGCACTTGTTGTGCCTCAGTGCAACCACAGACTTCAAATGTCATTTCCAAATCTCTAATCCACTTTCCAGCCCAAAGTGGATCTTCTTCACCCGTGAAAGCCAGGGTTCTATGTGCTAAAAAGTGCTCATAGGTGCATCTAGTTTGCACTGCTCTACTCTGCTCTCCTTGCTGCGGTTGGAAATTTTACTGAAGAAATTCTGTCTTTTGATTTAGAGCTCGAGCTATGGTGGAGTTCCCATCACCACACGTCAAATCATCCTGAGGCTCGTCGGTAGGCCTTCTTGGTCTTACAATCTTCCTGCCATAACATAACCTTTGACCCCATTTAAATTTCGGACAAAATAAACAATACAAAATAAAACCAAGTAATAATAAAATAAAATAGCATACAATAAAATAAATAAATAAATTAAAATCAAGCTAACTCAAATAAATTCAAGTTTAATGAAATAATTTCAAATCAATAAAAAATCGAGTCAAATTAAATAAAACAATTCAAATAGCAAACTTCAAATAAAATAATTTTAAATCACAACTTTAAAACTTTATAGTACTGCACCTACGGGACATGTGGTTTTACCCAGAGCCAAATCGCTTTGATATCACCTGTGACGCTCCCAACTCCCACGTACGTATACGTGAAAATCAAGACGTAATGATGATGACAACACATGTCACGCATTCCATCGACAAGTGCCAAGTAGGGGTGTAAAAAAAATCGATTAATCAGTAAACCGGACTGGACCAAACCAAATCAGTGGGATCGGTCCAGTCACAAGGTTGGTTTGGTCCAGTACTAGTTTTATTTGTCTTAAAATCGGTCAAAATTAGTCCCGTTATGATTTTTCTTTTTCTAAAATCGAACCAGACCGGTTTATATATTTTTTAATTTTTTATATTATATATAATATTTATATATAATATATAACTATATATAAAATAGTTTTGTATTATATGATAAATTACTAATTAATATAATATTAAATTTTAAAATTTTATATCATTTTGTTTATTGTATTAATAGTTATACTAATACTATATATTGCATATTAATAGTTATACTAATACTATATCACTATATATTATAATATACTATAATATATCATTATATTATATATTATAATATATCATTATAATCTATAATACATTTATAATATATATTATAATATACTACAATATATTACATTAAAACCTAAAAAATTGGATCGAACCGAACCGGAAACCGATAAAATTGGAGTACCGGTTTAGGAGAGTGATCGGTGTGTAATTGGTTTTGAAAAATACAAAACCGGTACGTACCGGTTTAGTCTTAAATTTAGTCCAAAACCAGACTGAATCGGACCAGTTACACCCCTAGTGCCAAGTATGTGTACAAGCAACACGTGTACAATAAAAATAACGCAGCGGTAATAAAAGTCTTACAACTAAGTACCAGAATTTTGTTTAAATACAAATTCACTTAAAACACAAGTGTACCAAAATATTACAAGTTTCAACATTGTTTCAAATCTAAATTACATAACATAAAAGCAAGTAAAATAATTTCCAAAAGTAATACAACTCCAAATCAATAATCTGGAGGAACCGCCTCCTCATGTTCAGCCTCATCCTCCTCAACCTCTGCATCAAAATCTACGGTATCAAAGATGGTGCCGCAGATAAGTAATAATCCAAGCACCACAAGATAAAAATATATTAAACTCAACAATATGCATGAATAAATGCTACATGCAAGGATCCGAAAATCACATTTTCAAAATAATCCTTTAAACATTCCTTTAAAACAATTCCTCGCCATTATCCCAGATAATGGCCCAAAACAAGAAAATCACTATTTTCTAAAAAACTGGTTCACAATAATCCACTTATAAAACCTCGTCATTTTCCCAGAAAATGACTCATATCCAACATCCAAAATCAGTTCCAATTTTAATGCATGCACCATGATCTCCCATAGGGATCATCCGCATACTCTGGCTTTTATGCCACACCACAGGTAACGACCACACATGTGACATCTAAACGAGCGATATCCAGCCCTATGCCCAGCGCGTACCATGACTACGCATCCACTAGTCCCCGTCACCCGAGAGACCACGGAGTTGGCCGTCAACGTTATCATATCGTCCGAGCTGATTGTCGCCTAGCAACAATCAAGGGGACGTCACTCAGTATTATCTGCTCTCGAGTGACCAGAAGGATTCCACCGAGATAATGCCACATCTCGGCTTGGGGTCGTGATACACATACACCCAAAAATCCATTTACTCATGAAAACCCAATTTTCAATATTCAACACATGTACATGCATGCCATTATGCGAAAAAATCCAATTTTTCCTTTTCAAACATGAACATGCATGCTCCATGCAATGCACACATCAAGACACAAATTATCAAACAAATCTCAACATCAACCAACATACAAATAACTCCGTTCTCAAATCCATCCGACTCTCGACTCCTTAGACTCAATCCGAAATAACCAACTAGTCACAATTTATTGTAAAAATAATAATATATTTAAATCTAAAATGAAGTTTGACAAAATATTTACAATGCTATATAACAAGGAGGATCAATGGGATGCAAAAGACGGAGGAAAAGTAACGTAACAGTGTAAAAACATTGTGGCCATGGGTTGTAAAATATCCACTTTTGAATGAGACGAACTAAGGCTTGGGATTGATAGAGAATAATTTAGAGATGTTTATAAAGCTAGTGGAAATGAGGGTTGGCCGTGGGTGGCAGCGAAAACGACGGTAGAAGTGAAAAAAAGGCCAAAACTGAGTTGACCTCGTGGAGGTTGCTCTGGCGACGGATTGAAACTGGAAATGAGTGGGTTAAGTTGACAAGAGGTTGGTGAAGAAGTGGTAGCTGGAAGTGGAACGACGACAGTGCTGGAGCTCAAGAACATCGCGGCTTAGAGTGGTGCGTGCAGCTTAACGGCGGCTCGGATGAGACTGAGTTTTGGTGGGGAGGTTCACCAGCCGGAGGGGAAGAAAATTGGAGGGGTGGTGTATTGCACGGTGGTGAGCGGCGGTGGTTGTTGGTGGACAAAGCAAACGGCAGTGGAGGGAGAAAGAAAAGAGAGTGTGTGGGGTGAGAGAGAGAACCGAAAGAAAAGTTAGGGAAAAACGAAAGAAAAAAGGAAAAGAAAGAGGAAGAATAAAAGAAAAAGAGAAAAAGAAAAGATTTGGAAAAGAAATGAGATCCAGTTCTCACCTCTGGAGTCCAGAAACCGATTATTAACGAAAATAATTTAAAAAGTTATAAATGGAATAAAATAATCTAACCATAATATCTAGCTATAATAAAATAATTAATTGATAAAAACTAACAACAAAATTTAAAATCCAAAAATAAACTAAATTAAATTAAATAGCAATTTAAACACAAAATAATAATTAATATTAAGAAAGCACCTCAAAATAAATTTCACAACTAAATAAATCAAATTAAAATTCGATAAATTTAAAATAAAAGAGCCAATATTTTAATTAAATTAAAATACTCATTCAATAAAAATACACGTAAAAAGGGGATATCACATTGAAGATTCCCATTCACCAAACAAGCCATTTGGCTAACCCTAGCCTTCCATACACTACACGCCATTCCCTATTGCCCATGGCCAAACAACCCTAGCCCATCACATGCCCTACACGCCAACCACTATTCCCATAACTAAACAAGACCTCAAAACCCTAATCCATCCTAGATCTATTCGGCCATAGTCTCATTGGCTTGGCCGAATTCCTACTTTCCATCATATCCCTCCAAATCTTTTCATAAATTGTTTGATTGGTTAATATCATTTAATTGACTCAATCAAATCTCTTTTCCAACTAAAACAAATCAATCCCTTATCCTTTCTACCCATTTTCGCTACCCCCTCTTCCAAATTGGATCTTAAATCCTGGTTCCTAAAAATTAGGAGATTCTAATGCCACATAAGCCCTAGTCGTATGCTTCACTTCCCTTGGCCGAAATTCACACTCAAATCCTAGTCTCATTTACTATCTTCCAACCCTAGCACACAAATGGCGCCTAGCACCAATAGAACCCTTGCCGTGCACCTTTGCCACCCTACCCGAGATCACCTAACCTCAATTTACCCGAGCTCCCTTTTGGACTACACGTTATCAAGACCAAATAAAGGAGTCCTATCGGTCAATTAAGAGGAGTAACAAAGAAATGATAAGCCCCTTAGTGTATGAGGATTTGACCGCGGTCATTACGATGTTGTGCTTTGTGTTTAGTAGCAAACTCCATAGCGTGCCATGGTGTTTTGAGCATTGTGGGCTAAGTGCTCGTCAAGCTTTTGACCCATGGAGAGCTACAATGCTCACCCATTGGGGCCAAGGTGCCCCACGACCCAGGCACCCTGGATGCTCCTAGCCGACGCTTGCAAATTGTCTATCCTGCTCATTGCCCATCCGAGCTTTCACTTCGTGAGCTGTCTAAAGTCAAGTCTGGCAAGTAAAGCGTCACGCACGTGGCAACGGCACTACTACGCTCTTAATCAAGTGTATTAATCCCCTCAAAAAAAAAAAAAATCAAGTGTATTATTGTAATCTGGGTGCCCGGAGATTCCAGCTGGAATGGGCCGGGTGGGTCATGTCTAGTATGTCCCTGCATGCATGAGATTTACTTACACGTTTGAGTGGCTTTCTTTCACGTGACAAACGAGAAACACTCATTATAAGTTTTGTATATATATATTTTTTATCTTTTGGAATCTAATTAAATTTCCTTTTATTTTAGCCACATATTTAAGCTTTATAGAGAAATAATTAAATTAAATCCACTTGGTGAAGACCTATTTTAAATAAAAACAATCATACTTTCTTGGTCTTATCATCCTCAATTATATAGGAGAAGTATTGTCACGATAAATTGATATATTTTCATATGTTACGTTAGATGATATATTTTAAAATTTTTTTAAAAATATATTTAAAAATAATAAAAATAAATAAATAAATCACAAAAAGAAGAAAAACTAATCACATGCGATAATAATTCGAGAGGATTGTTCGGTGACTATAGCAATACTTGGAAAATTATTACCAACTGGTTCCAGCTAGACGTCACAACGGCATGCGTAACAAGGGTAGCATGCCACAGTCCAAGTGGGTGGGGCACCGGACCAGGGGTCATGTTCGAGTGTGTGGACGCAAAGAAAATAATATTATTTGCTTTCACACCTGACACTGTCAGCTTTGATGTACTATGATGCACTCATTTGGTTCTTTGACTATTTTTTCCTTTGTCTTGTCCTTTAAAATTTTAAAACATTAGTATTGAATTGATTATTTTAATTTTTAAAATTTTAAAAATTTATAATTTTTTAATTTTTAACTAATTATTTAACACTTAAAATCTATATTAGATTAGTCATTATATTCTCTATAATAATAAAATATTATTATTTTTTATTTATATTTCTTTAATAAATTTATATTTTTTAATTATTTTTTTATTTTATTTTTCTCATCTTCAATAACTTCCAACAATCATATTCATTTTTATTTTCATAATTTAACAATTTATAGTATAATAATCTTATATATACATAGATGATAAAATCTCATATGTAAATAAAAATTTCATATGTACAATATATAAAAATCTCACAATATAATATAATAATCTCATATATACATAGATGATAAAATCTTATATGTAAATAAAAATTCCATATACACGATCCATAAAAATGTCACATCTATAATATAATAATATCAAAATAACATAAGAGAAAAAGATGAAATTAATAAATAATTGATATAGACTTGTTACATGACTTTTCATATTTGAAGAAAAAGATGAAATTACTGTAGCTCATATTTGGGATGAAAAGGGGTTGGCTAATTCAATATGGGCTAACTTTTGATAAAATGAGTTAAATTTGAAAATGAAAAGCAATTTAAAGAAACTAATGTGGATGCTCTAAATAAATTGTAAAATAATTTGTGAAATTCTAAAGAATGTGAAAAAATTGGAACATATGCACATAATTTACACAATTTAAAATTATATATAATATTTTTAATTTGATTTCATTTTTGAGTTTAACGACATAATTAAAGTTTCGATTATATTTTAGCATCATCAATTATATTTAAGATTATTTTTGTATTTAAATGGTTGACATAAAAATCACTCTATACATGTACCTCATAAATTAGTGGGACAACCAAAGAAGGATTTTTTTTGTTTTTGATAAAAGGTATGGAGAATTTCGAATTCAGATTTTCTATTTAGATAATCGGGTCACATGTCATTAGGCTATCAAGCTCTTAGTTACAACGAATTTACGACGTTATTGATTATAAACAAATCGAGAAAATAGAGAATATTCGGCATAAAAATATACTATAATAAAGATTTTTAATTCAAATCATATGAAGTTATTGGTATTCATATATAGCCTATTTTTTTTTTTTGAAATGATAATTTCTTTGACGAATCATAATTAAGTTTAGTTAATCAGTGGTTGATGTTGGAAAGTTTATTATTATCTCTACACTTCTTTGTCCTTCATAAATACATTCATTAGTTAATGAAAAGTCTACACGCGGTCGTTCGGTTTAATGGTCGGGTAGGTACGTAATTAATTGATTTGTATATTATTTAGACTTTAGTTACGTGCTTTGGGGACACCAAGAAAAAAAAGGAGACATTTGATGAAAAGGTCATCTGTAAATTCAGCAGCCACAAATATGATCGCTAGCCACGTCACAGGAATTATATATATATATATATATATATATATATATATATATATATATATATATATATATTAATATTTATAGGTTATGCACGTGGATTAATCATTGCATATAATATTAATGGATAATAATAATATCTTACATCTTATATTTATTATGATTTATTACTCAATTATTTTTTTTAACACTTTTAATTTGAATTAAATTTTTTTAAAAAAATAATTAATTCAATCAACTAAAGTAATCATATAATTTAATTAAAAATAAATTCAATTTCATAAAAATAAATCTTCTTTTATACTTTGATTCAACTTTTATAGAATAAATTAAATTTATTTTAAATTAATAATTTACATGATTATATTGGTTGATTTAATTTATTTATTTTTAAATTATATAAGAAATTTATATTTTGAGATTCTTAATCTAGATTCAAATAGTAGAAAGAAAAAAAAGAACTAAATAGTAAAATAATAGTAAAAGAAGTGTATGAATATCATTACTCAATATTAATATTTAACTTGTCCAAATAATGTTAGACGAAAAATAAAATAGTTAATAAATAGATTATATAAAAATAAATTTATAAATTAACATGATTTATTATGATAAATTAAATTTATGATATAATAAAAATAAATTTATGTATCAAATTATTTTAATTTATAATATTTTTTGTACGTCATGTCTTTATAATTAAATAAAAAACGCAATAGTCGGAAAGGAAAAGGACGTTATATCTGCCTTCCTCCCTTGACTCATTTCAAACCATCGTGAGGGTGGACTTTGACCACTACTTTTATACCCATCCCTGACCCGACCCAAGATAATATACAGTAGCCTTGTGAGATCTCTCTCTCCCTCTCTCTCTCTCTCTCTCTCTCTCTCTCTCTCTCTCTCTCTACTACTTTTCAAGTTTTCACTAACCGAAGACAATTCTCTGACCTGCCTCCTTGATAAAGGTAGGGTCATGTGTTCTTTTGTTTCTACCTTCCCCTTACAGCAATGGTAGCTTCTTCCACGACTTTCAAATCTATATCTGTTTCTCTCTCACTAGCAGGAAGGCCGGATTCACACTTCTAAAACATAAACACCTTCCGGCTTCAATCTTTATCCATCCCCTGATTTGGAAACCCAACAATATCATTTAGAGAAGCTAACAATATCATTTAGAGAAGCTTGTTAGCTTCTCAATTTCCCAGAAAGAAAGAAAACAAGACATGCATAGGATATTTTAAATCATGAAGCTAGCGATCATCGGCAGATCATCAGTCCAGACGCGGGTACGTACGGAATGAAACTAGATAAAAAGGGATAGCATGCAGCAGTTTTAGCCGCCACGTACGTACGTACGTACATACCCCTCGATGGACAACACCTTCCTGCTCGATGAAGCCGGCCGTGTTGATTTCTTCCGGTTGATAATGCACTCTATTGGCAATTCTTACATTTGCCTTTGGTCATATCTTCGTCACCCATTTAAGTATTAATCAAAACCTTCTCGTTTAATATTTGTTTCTCTTTTCAGATATATATAGTCTCATATATATGTAGGATTGCACGTATATGCGATTCCGGTGGCTTAACGTTGATTCTTTTGCAGCAGTCTACACTTCCTGGATGGATTCTTTTACGAAGAGAACAATCAACCTAGCTCTTCTTCAGGAAGTAAAGCTCGGAGGCTTTTTGACGAGTACCGGCAAGCAGCTTTCATCGTCGAAAATGAGTAAGCTGAACTGAAGGAATGCCAGTTGTGATGTTGGATATTTTAGAACATGTTCGCTGAAACTAATTGATTTAAATGAACCTTTTGTTGTATGCCAGACGCGTTCCAGGAATTGCTTTCAAGAATAGTCTTCCGTATGTAGAAATCCAAGAATTGGAGCTTCAGAAACTGGCATCAACCGAAGCACAACGACAATTCTATCAGGTAATATTCAGCTCATGACAATAACAATGAGCTAGCAAGAGATCAGAAGGGAGATGTCATTTTTTTTACTGAGACAAAGAATTCAAGTTTTTTCCTCCCTATGTCAGCTTATTTAATTATTTTTACTGTGTTTTGTCACAGGAAGCAAGGATTAAGGTTTGTTACTAAAGCACAATCTGATGTTTGATTGTTATTTCTTCATCTTGAAATATATTTTAGAGAATGAAATACTTACAACTGATCCTATGCATGCAATTCATTTGCGCTTATTGATTGCAGACTGCAATTTTTATGGGGTGTAGGAGTGGAGAGATTGAGATAGGCTTTGTCAATGTGTCTCAGGTAAGAAACCCATGCACATCACAATCTACAGATGATAAAAGCTTTGCGATAAACTGATCAAGGCCATACCATGCAGTTTTCTTTTATCTGAGAAGCGATTGCAATCAAATTTTCTTTGTAGGTTGACATTGAGAAGGAAATGAGGAGTTTGTTTCCAGGGGATTTCTCTCCACAAATTTGTCCAATTAGAGAGCCTTTTTGGCGTCCAGATCAAAATCCACGTTCATCCTCTTCATCAATATCCTTGAGATCACCATCAACGGATAGCGCCGAGTACTCATCCCTCCTGTTCAACATTCCAAGCAATGCCCACATTCCAGAAACACCAA
Source organism: Carya cathayensis (assembly GCA_011037825.1). Taxonomy (NCBI): domain Eukaryota; kingdom Viridiplantae; phylum Streptophyta; class Magnoliopsida; order Fagales; family Juglandaceae; genus Carya; species Carya cathayensis. The sequence goes on from QGSO01000989.1 coordinate 28,881, forward strand.
TAGAAATTCCTTCATTCCTTCAAATGCCAACAACACCTAGTCCATACCAAGAAGCCATGCAAGCATTTGCACGAGCCCGAAACATTCCGTTCCCAGCTCCAGAGACTGAAAATGCTGCAGTGGCAAGAGCCTTCCTCGCCGTTCTATCTTCAACTCCTACTTCGTCATTATCCCATCAACCCCAGCAAAATAATTTGCCCTATAATCATAGGGTAATCTCAAAACCTAGTGCCTTCAAGAGTTATGTATCCGCTTTAAGACCAACCACCCAGATGAGAGCAAATCTCGGCAGGCAAAGCATGCTCAAAAGATCAATTGCATTCGTTAGGAGCTTAAATTCTCTGAGAGTTCAAGATCAACGTTTGCAAGCAACCCGCCCCACAAGCACTCATCAGCTGCACCATATGATTTCGGAGCGCAAGAGGCGGGAGAAACTCAATGAAAGCTTTCAGGCATTGAGATCACTTGTTCCTTCAGGAACCAAGGTACTATAACTTTCAATTAGCCATTTCTAGTAACCAACATTAAATATCTCTCTGTCTCTCTCTTCACGTGTGTGTGTGTATATATATATCAATTCTTCCATGTATATTTATACAAACTCTACCCTGACACATGTATAATTCGGGATTGAACAGAAAGACAAAGCATCGCTACTTACTACAACAAGGGTTTACTTGAGTTCTTTGAAAGCCCAAATTGCAGAGCTTACTCGAAGAAACCAGCTTTTGATGGCGCAGCTTTTGCCTGCCAAAGAAGCCATTAATGTAGGGGAAACTAGTTCTTCGAACGAAAGACTCGGCATTCGGATCATTTCACACGTCGTGGATTCAACCATAGAAGAGCCCATAGTTGAGTTGCGAGTGACTGTAAGAGGTGAATGTCCAATGAAGGATATGTTGATTCGCATTTTGGGATTCCTGAAGCAGGTTGAGAACGTAAGCTTGGTTTCCATGGAGAGCAGTACCGGCCAGATGATGGAATTCATCTCTTCTAGTCGCATAAGCTTGACATTAAAAATTGAGGTGCGTATATATATATATATCTATATATATTAATTTAGACAATTTTTTTTAATATATATTGATTTCCGGCTTAAAAAATATATATAGATTTATATATATTTGTCTTTGGATGTGCAATATTTAAAGATATGAATATTCCAGTTCAAATAATAAAAGCTGATCATAAAATTATACTGAACTTTTCCTCGTTGGTAGGAGAACGAATTATGGGACGAGGCTGTCTTCCTGGAAGCAGTGAGAAGGGTTATTGCTGACTTGGCACCATGACAACGGCGGCGGGCGGTGCACGAATACCCATAGTTTTCAATGATTGGTTGAGTTTCCAACTAATCGCATCCAGTCCATTCATCTCTGCAGCCTTCCAATTTTGAGATTTTCCACAGATATGATATAGTCAATAATATTCAATTTTCAAGCACAGCGTCATTATATTATTGCAAACGTGCGATAATTTTGTTTTGATATTTTGATCAACTCATGATGTTGTATGCGTAAGAAAATCCTCCCAATTGGGGACCATGAATGAAGCTGATCCCTTGGCTTGGACCACACACACGTACACCCACACACATATTTATGTATCTTTGTTTACTTTCAATTATTCCTTTTTGGTGGGTTGTTCTAGATCATGACGTTTAGTATTGTAATTTCTTGTACGATATTAATATGTTCGTCGCCCATATTGATTGACTGCGATTCTTTAAGAAGACTGATCAATATATATATATAAAATAATCTAACAAACATATATGTAGATCATGCGATATAAATATTCAAAGTCGATTGTCCAATGTGAAAAGACCAACTTTTTCAACATTTCTCACCAACCCGCGCGGCTTTCTTTGTGTTTTGCTTGAAAACCCAATGCACGTAGCTTTCGTAGGTTCATGTTTCAAGTACTGTTAGGTCAACCATTTTTCTTCATGGAGAAAAGTAAAGTGGCTAGCTAGCTATATGTTATATATTGTCTTTAGAGGCGCCGTTTTTGACCCTTCAATCTACAGTAGTTCTGGTCTTTCCGAAGAATTTGCTCAGAGCCATGCATATTGCATGGTGTTGGATTTTCTAGAGTTAATTATCTAATTATTGATAGTCACGAGAAAAAACAGTACTTATTCTGACCATTTCTTATTTAATTAATCGAAACGGAGAAATGGTCTTTAACTTAGTACTTAATCACATGAACATTATTAATAAATGTTTTGGGAAAAGCCACTATGCCCTCTCCCCTTACCCTTCAAAGTGAGTTCTGGTCACAATTTTATTTTTATTTAATTATTAAGAAAGTGATTTAAAGTGTATTGATATATTTTTTTTATTTTTTAATTATATTAAAAAATATTAAAAAAAAAGAAGAAAAAACCCTGCCTAGCGGTAAACTTGAACGATGCATTTTGAGCGACAGAGTAGCACCGCTCTATATGTTTTTGTTATATCGATCATGATGATCGCAATCAACTAATCAACTACTAATATGTAGGTAATACAAACACTCAAAAGGTGATCTTAATACTGATCATGAATAAATTTTAATGACTATTTCACCCTCAAATATTATTAATGAAATGAAAAAAAAAATGCAATCTGTAACCCATGAAGAACCTTCATATTACAAGGAATCCTAAACCAAAGACCCCCTAGATCCTAAAACCTTAAAAAGAATCAAAACCCCAAAAAATAAAATAACCCTCATTTCGGCATTCTATATCTCGTTAGAAATAGTTGGATTTGCAACAATAAATCGTCGTTGCTATTAACAATAAACAATGAAGTGGATCAACTATTGCAGCCCTACTGTTAGACTATCAAACAGCTATTAGAAAAATATTGGTCGCCCTAATTCCTCCATTCAGTAGGTGTTCTTACCAACATTCTTATTGGAGCCCAAATACATATCATGGCTTCCATTTCTATATAATATTTGATATGTGATTAGGGCACAAAAATAGTTAAAGAGAAGTCAAACAAGAAAAGTAGTAATTAAAGAAGCTCTCTCTCTCTCACACACACACACACATATATATATATATATATATATATATATATATATATATATAATATAGTCTTTCCCCACCCCCCAGGTAAATAAAAAAAAAAAACCTTAAAAAGGTCCAACAATGATGTGGAAAGAAAAAAATATTTCAGGAAGTTTGTGGATATCATCCCACTTCTTGAAATTGACATTTGATTCCTCAAATGAAAAGGTGATCAAGGCAAAAGACAAAATTAATAAGGACTCAATACTTCTTTAATATAAGGCTGCTCATTCTTCAAACCTATTTTCCAGAGCTTATAAATATACCGTTGCTCGAAAGTACTCAAATCCACAGCGAGCAACTAAAGTCTGCAACAGCATGCAAGCAGGTAAAACATGCACAACAAAAAGAGCTAAAATAGGAGGAAATATTCCAGTTGTATTGTTTTGTCTATTCTTAGTTTGTACATCGAATATGTTTTAAGTTAAAGTCATGATCATGGGTTGTGTTAAGGACATGTCCCACTTCCCCTTTGCGACTATTCACCTGCGTTACATGTGTGATATCAAGAGGCTCCGGCATGATCTACTTGGAAAAATTTCAATGTTAGTAAAGTGTAACAAAACGATTCAGAATTCAAAAGAGAGTTCGATCCCTTACTATTAAGGGTTACCTGGTATATATAAGTTCATACATTATGCTTATCTTGTTCAGAGTTTATCGGTGTTGATCATCATCCGGTAACCGAAATGATCACGTATCTGCATGAAATCTCTATCTTTCCATGAAAGATGGTGTGGTGTATGTGTAACTTTGCTGAGCTTTGGACTCTCTAATTCCCTTCAATCAGCAAAGGTCTTCTCTTAGTGGGTTTCTTTCATATTTGGGCCTTTAAGATGGAATAGACTCTCGGCTAAAATAGGCCCTCCAGCTACCCCGCTAATTCTCTTTGCCCCAAGGTGTAGGAAATTTATATTGATTAATCATGTTGCCTAAGAAGTACGTGAACCTCGTTATGGGCCCTCATTTTGTTTCCAGCCCTAAATCTTTCGATGGCTTATCGCGGGCTTGGGCATACACAAGGTGTATGGCGCACAGGAAAGCAAATAACTGTTGGGACAAGCCCATCCCACTATGAACTATTGAGCACCTGTTGACCTTTCATATTCTTCTTCCAGTGCCGTTTCACTTTTTCAAAAATCGTGCAGCTCCTATGATTTCCTACTGTCGTGGCAAGAAGGGAGAGGGTCTTTTGTGTGACGGTTACTCTTCTACTTTAGTGTCAGGCCATGATGTCTATGGTTGTTGGCGTTCCGTATTCGCCCTTCTTTAAATACCCCTTCTTTATCTTCTTCAATTTTTCCTTTGCTCACTTTTCCTCCTTGTGCTTTTCTTGCCTGTGCATTCTTTCTTGTTCTTGTTTCTTGTCCATTCTGTCTTTCTCGTCTTCTTGCTTCTTTTCTCCCTTCCAGTTTCTATGGCTGAACAAGGGACAGCTCCGTACAACCTTTTCAAGTCCTGGAGGGCATGACCTTTGACGGGTACAAGTGCGTTCAGGTCTCCGAGAGAAATATTTATCGGAGATTCCAGAGGAATATCGCATTCCCAAATTGACAGTGATGAAGGCTCCCTCGTATGAATGTTGTGATGACTAGGGTTTTTCCGGTAAGGTTGCCGTGACTGCGTCCCTTTTGTGACATGGGTTGAGGCTACCCTTCTGTCACCCTTTTCGTGACATCTTGGACCTTCTTGGTATGGCTCTGACTCAACTACACCCCTTTGCACTAAGGTCTTATCTTTGTGCTTGCATTGTTTTTCGTATGGTCCTGGAGCCTCTTGGCGATCCCTATCCCGATCTGATTGCTCGGGAATTTATGGCCTTTTATAATGTAAGGGTTGCTACTAAAGGCAATGTCGCCAGCTTTCACAAGAAACATAAGGGGCAGACCTTGGCTCGGTTTGAGACTCGGTACTCCGATGCCAAAGCTTGGACAACCAGGTTTTTCTTTGTTACCGGCCAGGGCTGGGAGTTTCCCACCCAAGAAGACATTTTCAGAGATTTTCTAATTAGGGCGATCTGGCACCCCCTAATTGACCATAAGAGTTTGTGGGCTACCATGGAACCTTTGTCGCGTCGGGAGCTGGCATGAATTGATACTATCTATTCTTGGGCTGAGACTCATCCTGAGAATCTTTGGACTGACTTTTTGTTGAAGCCCGTTTACATTGATCGGTTCCTAATGTCCCCCAACTGATCCCATGTTCAGGGGCGATTGTTCATGATTTCAGATACAATTCCCCCTCCTTTATCGAATCCGAGAAAAGTAGGTGGTGTGGTCACGTTGTACAAGAAAAGAAGGAGAACAAGAGGCGGTTTGAAAAGGAGGAAAGTGAAGAGAAGAGGGAAAAAAGAAGCAAGAAAAAGAATGAAGATGAAAATCATAGAAAAAGAACTCGCTTTGAAGACTCTTCTCTCTTTACCTCTCATAAAAGAAAACTCTGGTGCCCCTAGAGGGCGCCTGTGCCTAGACACCCACGTCACCAGCCGCAGCCGTGCTTCTCATACCATCACCTATGGAAGCTTTGGCGCCTTTGGTGGGCACCCAGACTTAGACGCATATGGAAATCTTTGTGCCCTTGGAGGGTACCCAGACTCGAATGCCTGCATTCCATGTGCCACAGTTAGAGGAAGCTGCCGCACCCTCGAGGGGTGATTAGGTCCAACTGCCAACCCTGCCGGTTACTGTCGCGGTTCCAGCACCTTGCGGTTCCTCCGCCCCACCACGTTCCTTTGGTTTGAGAGACTTTGAGGGTTTAGCCAGCATGACCCTCTTTGATCTGGTTGCCACCTTCCGAGTTAAGCCCCCTGAACAGGCGCACCCTCTGGCGTCTGACCTTGTATTTGAATTTCCTGTTTTAAAGGGTCTGATGAGGGAAGATGAGTTGGATTGGATGTTGAAGTGGTGGCCGCCCTTAACCTAGACTCTGTCACGAGCATAAAGGCTTGCCCACCTTCCTCGACTGGGATGTTCATGAAGAGGTGGTAAGTGCCTTTCCCATCAATGGGGTGGATGGAGCTTCTGCCCATACTGAAGACCTGGGCGACAGGGCTGTGGATCAGGTCGACGCAACAGGGAGCGCACCCCATTGCCCAGAGGATGTCCGTGATGAGGTGAGGGCAAAAAAAACTGCCCCAAAGACCCTTCCAGTCACTGTCTCTGGGGGGAAGTACCCCTTCATTAGCTGGCAGTGGCAAAGGCCTTTCTCTTCCTCCCCTCCACGCCTTATCCTTTGGGGGAGACACCGACTCCGTCTTCGAAGAGGAATGGAGCAACATTTTGTAGGAAGATGTTTGCCTAATCAAGGCCAACTTGGCCTACACTAAGTCCCCCCTTCCACCTGTACGCCTCGGGGGTCTGCTAGAAAAGGTGGTGAATTCAACTCTGAGGGTTGCAAAGGCCTCCTTGCTCGGGGCTGTTCCTAGCCCTAGGGAGATCTTTGGTGGTGATGTTAGTGGTGGTGCCTCATCTACTTTTGCTAGTGCCTAAGCTGAAGCCATTGCTCAAATGGCTAACCATTTAAATGACTAGTTCTCTGAGGTACCATGTTGCTTGTTTTTCTTCCTTTTGTGCTTACACATAACTTCTTACTTTGGGTTGTTTCACCTTCTTTTGTAGGGCATTAACGATATGGCAGCGTGATTGTGGCAGATCTTTCCCGCCTAGAGGAGGAGGTCAAGGAGTGGTGAAAGTTGTGCTATGTCTCCAAGCACGCTTCTAAGAAGTGGAGGGTTGACAAGGCTGAGCTGGAAGCCTTGGCTGAGAAGAAGAAGGAGTTGGCTGAGAAGAAGAAGCAGTCAGAAGGCTACTCCCACTCGTTGCAAGGCGACTTGGAGATGCGTGAAGGAGAAGTCCTCGAGCTCCGTAAAGCCACTCGCCTCACCTAAAAGGCAAAAGTCAGGGACGACTTTGCCTTGAAGCTCTTCCAGTTCGAAAGGGACTTGGCGAGGTCCCACTTTTTCTGATGCTCAGAAAGGTTTTGAAGCCGAGAAGACCCACCTAAACTCTGAGCTTCTTGCTCGTGATGGATAGTTGAACTCGACCCTTGAAGAATTGACTCGCTAGTAAGAACGTAGTAGCGAGCTATCAAGGGAGTTGGTGGCTGTAGTGGAAAAGGCCTGCCTTACCGCCCTTGACCTTTCAAAGAAGCAGGGGTCCTTAGTAGAACTCTAGAATCGCCATGAGCAGTATAAGGACAACCATAAGGATATTGACAAGGAGCTTAGGAAGGTAAATTTGGCTCTTGTTGCCAAGCATCAGAAGTTGACTGAAAAGATGGATGAGCTAGCTATTGCTTAAGTGGAGATCACACGGCTTCGTGCCTAGTTAGCTCGCGTCCCTGCTACTAGGGATCGCGCCTTTGCTTACGACTATAGCTCTGGCATTTTGAGGCTTAGGAACTACCTTCTAGCTGACCTCGTCATTGATCTCGAAACTCTAGATCGGGATTTATTTTCTCCTGAAGAAAATACCTACCATTGAGTTGACGTGTTTGGGCGGGATAAGATGCCTCATGCTTTTATAGGGATACTTCGTTGATGCCGCCCGATGATGCTTTTTAGCTTTCTAGCCTCCTTTGTTTTGTTCCTTCGAAAACTTTGTACTTTTCACACATTGTACTCTTGCTTTGTTAATAAACTTTGGTTTACAATGATGGGTATTTGTTAATTTTGTTGTTACACACCTTTGCTCTTGGTCATCTGTTTATGTTATGATTGCTTTGTCTTTTCGATCTTTGGTTTGTCAAGCTGCTAGGGTTTTTGATAGGGGTGGCTTGGTCTGAAGACCTTCGTGCCCTTTTTAATGATACCACAAGTTGCTGAGGCTTGCTTTTGGTATTTAGGGGTGGCATGGTCTGATGACCTCCGCGCCATTTTTCATGGCAACACAAGCTACTGAGGCTTGCTTTTGGCATTTAGGGGTGGTGTGGTCTGATGACCTCAGCACCCTTTTTCCTGGCACGACAAGCTGTTGAGACTTGCTTTTGGTGTTTAGGGGTGGTGTGGTCTGATGACCTCTGTGCAATTTTTCATGGTACCACAAGTTGTTGAGACTTGCTTTTGGTGTTTAGGGGTGGTGTGGTCTGATGATTTTCGTGCCCTTTTTCATGACACCACAAGCTACTGAGGCTTGCTTTTGGTGTTTAGGGGTGGCATGGTGTGATGACCTCCACGCCCTTTTTCATGGCACCACAAGCTGCTGAGGTTTGCTTTTGGTGTTTAGGGGTGGCGTGGTGTGATGACCTCCACGCCCTTTTTCATGGCACCACAAGCTGCTGAGACTTGCTTTTGATGTTTAGGGGTGGCGTGGTCTGATCAGACCTCTGCGCCCTTTTTCCTAGCACCACAAGCTGCTGAGACGTGCTTTGGGTGTTTGGGAGTGGCGTGGTCTGATGACCTTTGCACCCTTTTGCACGGCACTAGAAGCTGCTAAAGCTTACATTTGGTGTTTAGGAGTGGCGTGGTCCGATGACCTCCGCGTCCTTTTCATGGCATCATAAGCTGTTAAGGTTTGTCTTTGGTGTTTAGGGGTGGTGTGGTTTGATGACCTTTGCGCCCTTTTTCATGGCATCACAAGCTGCTAAGACTTGTCTTTGGTATTTAGGGGGGCATGGTCTGATGACCTTCTCACCTTTTGCTTTTTGTGTTCGCCAGGTTTTGCACCAGTGTCCGCCCTTAGATGTTCTTTACTTTTACCAGAATGTTACTAATAAAGCAGAGCACGATAGGTTTTAAGTAGTGATAAGCGGATGCAAACACTTCCGCAACATGAATATAAATGTAATAATGCAAATACTGAGGAAATGAAATTAATAGAAATGAAAATACTATAAACACTACTGATAAAATTTCCTTAAGTGCTCCGCGTTCCATGGATGTGGCAATTCCTTGCCTTGACTATCTTTCGAAAGGTACAATCCAGGCCTATTGTTAGCTACTACTAGGTAAGGCCCTTCCCAACGAGGTCCCATTTTTCCTTCGCTTCTGGTAGTCACCTTGTTTTTCTTCAAGACAATATCCCATACTTTAAAAGTCCTGGGCCTCACCCTCTTGTTGAAGTACTGCTTGGATTTTGCTTTTGCTTTTTCTTGCAACATTATGACTTTCGCTATCTCTCTTTCTTCCTCTAATAAGCCGAGGTATTCTTTCATCTTTTTATTATTTTGGGTGGCTGAGAAGAAGCTCGTTCTATAGCTTGGGAGCCCTACTTCAACTGGGGGACCGCCTCGCATCCATACTCTAGTGTGAATGGGGATTCCCTTGTTGGAGTTTTGACTGATGTTCTATATGCCCAAAGTACCCCTGGTAACTCATTTGCCCAATCTCCCTTCTTATCTGCGACTCTTTTCTTAAGGATTGAGAGTAACACCTTGTTTGTTGTTTCCGCTTATCCATTCACTTGGGGGTGGCCCAGTGAGGAGTACTTTGTCTTGATCTTCAACTCAGCACACCACTCTTTGTAATGGTCAGAGTCAAAATGGCGTTCATTGTCTGTCATTATGCTCTGCGGGATTTTGGATATACAAACAATGTTTTTCCACAAGAACTTTGTCATGATCTTGTTTGTCACGATCGCCAACGGTTCTGCCTCTACCCACTTCGTAAAGTAATTTACGGCAACTATCATGAACTTTACTCCGCATTTTCCTTGTGGGAAAAGTCCTACTAGATTTATGCCTCACTGGGCAAAAGGCCACGACACTGTCATAGATGATAACTCCTCTAGAGGGGCATGCAGTACCCGTGCATACGTCTGGCGTTTGATGCACTTCTTGGTGAATACTTGAGCATCCCTTAAAGCATTGGGCCAGTAGTATCCTTCCCTGACTGCTTTCTTGGTTAAGGTCCTTCCACCATAATGGTTTCCACATATTCCTTTGTGTATCTCTGCTAAGACGTACTGCACTTCTTGTGTGGAAATGCATCGTAGCAATGGGGCAGAGAAACCCATTTTATAAAGGACTCCATCGATGAGCAGGAACGTTGCCACTTTCCTTCTTATCCTCATCGTCTCTTCCTTTGCTTCTAGTAGCTTTCCTTTGTCTAGGTACTCAACCACCCCGCTTGCCCATTCTGGGATGTTGGAGCCCAGGGTGCCTACTTCTACGCCAATGGCTGGGACCTCGATGACCCTTCTTTCAACTCGTCACAGGAGAGGTGCCTATTCCATTCTTGACACTGTTTGTGCCAATTTGTCTGCGACTTCGTTGTCCGCCCTTGGTACCTGAGTTATAGTGAAATACGAGAAAATGTCACGCACCTCCCAGACTAGTGCTAGATATTTTTTCAACTTCTCGACTTTGGTAGCGTACAACCCAACACCTGATTTATCACTACCTGTGAGTCTGAATTGGCCTCTATCTCGGTTGCCCCTATCCTGGAGGCTATAGAAAGTCCCACTACGAGTGCTTCGTACTCAGTTTCATTGTTTGTCACTTGAACGCCAGTGTTGCCATGTAGTATCGCTCTTGGTCGTCAGAGCTCAGCAAATGTATTCCCAGGCTTTCGCCTGCCTGGCAGGATAAGCCATCTATGAAAAGTACCCACGACTTTCCCAATGGGGCTACCGTGTCTTCTTGGGGGAAACCTGAGAACTCTGTCACAAAATCTACTAGTGCTTGTCCCTTAACTGCCTTCCTTGGCTCATATTTTATATCAAACTCGCTCAGTTCGATTGACCATCCTATCAATCTTCCTGTGCTGTCTGATTTCCTTAGAGTTTTTGCTAACGGAGCTTCTGTAAACACCCTTATTGTGTGGGATTGGAAGTATGGACCGAGCTTTCTAGCCGTTGTTACTAAGGCAAAGGACAACATCTCAATCCAAGGGTATCTTGCTTCTGCTCCTGAGAGCCCGACTTACATAGTACACGGGATGTTGAGTGATCCCCTCCTCTTTTACCAAGACGACAGATACAACATGTGGGGAGACTGCTAGATATGTGCAAAGCATATCACCTTTCTCTGGCCGCTTCAGAAGGGGCGGACTAGCCAGGTGTTGCTACAATTTCTCGAACACCTCATCACACTCTTTGTTCCAAGGATGCATTTTTCGTAGTACTTGGAAAAAAGGGAGACATTTGTTCATTAACCTAGCTATAAATCTTCCAAATGCGACTACTCTGCCAGCCAACCGCTGAGTTTCGTTCAGATTTCTCGCCGACTTCATGTTGAGTATGGCTTCTATCTTTTCTAGGGAGGCCTCAATTCGTCTTTCAGACACAATAAAGCACAAAAACTTCCCCGACTTGACTTCGAAGGCACATTTACAGGGTTCAACCTCATTTTTTAGTGGCATAAGATCCCGAACACCATTCGCAGGTCGTCAAAGTACAGGGCAGGCTCCCTAATTTTTATCAATAGGTCATCCACGTAAACCTCCAAAAACTTTCCATTCTGTTCTTTAAACATTCGATTGACCAACCTCTGGTAGGTTGCCCCTACATTCTTCAATCTGAAGGGCATGACCTAGTAGCAATATAATCCTCGGTCTGTTATGAACGAAGTTTTTTCCTCATCTGCTGCGTGCATCCGTATTTGGTTGTAACCTGAGTATGCATCCATGAACCTTAATATACGATGTCCTGCCATTGCATCCACGATAACATTGATGCGTGGTAAAGGGAAGCTATTCTTTGGACAAGCTTTATTCAAATTTGTGAAGTCTACGCACATCCTCCACTTTTCATTCGCCTTTTTTACCAAGACCACATTGGATAGCTATTCTGGATAATGGGTTTCCTTGATGAAATCGGTTGCAAGCAACCTTTCTACCTTCTAGTTAATGGCAATGTACTTCTTTACACTGAATGACCTTCTTTTCTGGCGCACTGCCTTGTACGTAGGGTCCATGCCTAAACGGTGTTCAATGACGTCATTATCTATACCAGGCATTTCTTCATGACATCCCTGTGTTCTATCAGCAGCTACTTTAGGGCTTTTCTGTCCGCCAGCGGGACTCGTGTCCCAATGCGTGTAGTAATTCCAGGGCGGTCCGCATATAACGTCACGAGCTCCAATGGTTCATTGACTTCGGCATGTTGTTGACTTTGGTTGTCCCTGACCTCCACATCTTTTCCTAAAGTCATCGCCAAAGGTGGTGGAAGGGGTGGTGTTGGTGCCTTGTTCTGCTCTGTTACAACACAAACTTCGTTTCGACCCTTTCTTAACTCTTGCACATAGCACTCTCGTGCTAGAGCCTGCTCACCTCGTGATTCCCCCACCCCGCTATCGGTTGAAAATTTCATCTTGAAGTGGTACGTGGACGTCACTACCTTGAGATGGTTGTTGAGTGTTGGTCTCCCCAATATGGCGTTGTAAGAAGAGGGAACTTTCACCACCAAGAAATTGGTCATGGTGGTTGCCGTTCGTGTTCCAATTCTGGCAGTTACTGGAAGGGTGATAGCTTCGACGAGCTGGATTGTGTCTCCAGAGAAACTCTTCAACGGTGTTGGGGAGAGCCTTAGCTTACCAGTATTGATGTCCATCTTGGTGACCGCCTCCCAAAATAGTATATCGGCTGCGCTTCCGTTATCAATTAGTACCAGCTTGGTCATATAGTTGGCTATCACAAGGGTGATTACCAAAGCATCATCGTGCGGGTATAGCACTCCTTCTCGATCTGCCTTCCTGAAAGATATTACCATCCGATCACTGCTAAGTTTTTGTTGCTTGGGAGCTCTGTCTGCTACATATACCTATTCATATCTCGTCTTTCGACTATATGCAGAAATGTCGTCTCTAGCAAAACCTCCTGCTATGGTCCTTATTTCTCTTATGGGCGTCCTGTTCTTGTTGCCTCTTAGGGGCGCCCTGTCCCCACCGCTTTGGTGGCCACCAGCTTCTTTGCTCTAGATTACTGTTCCTCCTGGCACCACGCCTAGATTCTTGGTGCCTTCTGGGCTTTGACTGTTCTGCCACTATTCGTTCCAATTCGCTTGTTCCTGCCTGTTCAGTTACTCTCTTCTTCATGGTCATGTAATTTTCAGTCCAATGCGAACCTGTCTGGTGATAATTGCAGTAGCAACTGCCTATCTTCAGCTAGCGGTGTTCTTCCTTGTCCTTCTCTTCCTCTTGCACGTTCAAATTATTATGTATCAGTCTAGGATTGTGATATGGCCGCCTTTCTCGTGCTTTTTCCTGCCGATTTGCTTTGGCCTTTCTGTCAATCTGCCCGCTCCTCTGTTCGATCTTTTTATCCTCCTTACGGGGATCTACAAAAGCCTGCAGCTTATCTTCTGCTTTAACAAAGTCATCTGCACTTTCCATGAACTCCCTAAGAGTGGAAGGAGTCTTTCAGGTCAGCTCTGCCATAAAGGGACTGCTTGGTCATATTCCTCCCAGAAGGGCGACAAGGGTAATCTTTTCATCCTGGTCATCCGTTGTTAACCGCTCTTTGTTGAAGCGGGTAAGGTAAGCCTTCAAGTTCTCATCCTCTTTCTGTTTGACTGTTAGCAGGTAGGTGGCTAGACGTTGACGCCTTCTGCTAGACATAAACTGGGTTAAGAACTGCTTTGCCAATTCTTCGAAACTGTCTATCGATTTTGGCCTGAGGGTTCCAAACCATCATTTTGCTGTCCCCTTTAGGGTCAAAGGGAAGGCCCGGCATGCAATCTTGCTTGGAAAATCATGGAGCGTGATGTGGGCCTTGAAGTTTTCCAAATGATATATTGGGTCTTTGGATCCATCATACATGTTTATTTGGGAGACCTTGAATTTTGGCAGGAGCAGCATGGCCATAATCACTGAGGAAGATCCCCCATCCTCTTCGCCATCTCCTCGTACTTTCCTGCCAATTCTTTCAATTCGTCATGCATCTTTTTCTTCTTTGTTTGCCCCATGTTTACCTCGATATCACAATGTGCCTCCCCCTCAGCTTGCTCATTGTGAGCGGGTACGGTGGTATCATCAGATTTAGCATTCTTCCGCCGCAGGTCGTCGTTTTCCTTCTACAAGATTTCTATGGCCTCCAATGCCTTCTTCAGCCCCTCCTCAGTTGCTTTTAACAGTGCCTCCATGGATGTTGGCAATCTTCTTGGCTTGCTAAGGAATGTGTTACAGTTGGCATGTGAGAACTAGGCTGGATGATAGTCAAATCCCACATACGATGCCAATGTTAAGGATGTGTCTCACTTTCCCTTTGCAACCGTTCACCTGTGTCACCTGCATGATGTCAAGAGGCTCCGGTGTGATCTGCTTGGAAAAACTCTGATGCTTAAGTCAGTAAAGTGTAACGAAACGATTCAGAATTCAAAAGAGAGTTCGATCCCTTACTATCAAGGGTTACTTGGTATATATAAGTTCATACGTGATACTTATCTTGTTCAAAGTTTATCGGTGTGGATCATCACCCGATAATTGAAATGATCACGTATCTGCATGAAATCTCTATCTTTCCATGAAAGATGGCGTGGTGTGTGTATGTAACTTTGCCGAGCTTTGAACTCTCTAATTCCCTTCAGTCAACAAAGGGCCTTTCCTAGTGGGCTTCTTTCATATTGGGCCTTTAAGATGGAATGAGCTTTCGGCTAAAATAGGCCCTCCAAGTTGTAAGTAGATACAAGTCCAAACCATTACGTACAACTGCTGCTTCACAAAAGAGGCTACTAGTTACAACCTGCATAAGGGTCTATAACTAGTCCATAAAAATGAATCTGAGCAAACCGGATGAAATGGAGCACCCATTACAAGAAAAATGTTTATTTTCTGTTAATTATTTCTTACAAAAACGACTATTTCTAATCAAATTGAGTTTATTCTCATCACAAATAATTTTTTTTTTATTGCAAATAACTCATTATAAATACTTATTTTTCTTATAGTGACTAAAACATGCTGATCATGTGGAAGACCCAATTAATGCTAGTTTTTTATTTTTATTTTTTATTTATATTACTCATTCATAATACATTATTAATATAAAGGAAAGAAAGGAAGTATGAAAGAAAATGGTACTGATAACAGCAATTATCAGCTAGACGAGGGGCCCAAGAGATCAAGCCCTAGCTAACTCCAGGTAGACCATCAAGATTCAAACTGTCGGTAGAGAGTTGGTATACGAAAGAGATCATAACCCTCAGCCACATATATTCCAAACATTCTAATTTCTAATTGTTGTCCAGATTATATAATTAAAATGTGACAAGGACATGGCATAATTAGCGAAGAAGTCAGAAATCTCAAAACAATGAACCAAACTGGTATATGGTCTTAGCCTATATTCAATGACGTTCGCTCTTTTTTCTTGGTGCATGAATGGAGTAGTACTACACTTCCATGTGAACAAATCTAATTTGTGGATCCCACTTCTAGAAACTGACATTTTTCCTCCTTTGCTTCTGCAAAGTCTACTCCAAGTTGGTTGGTTTATGCTGATTTTTATGTTGTGGGTTTTCTGGTGTAAATGCAGGACTCTGTTTTATGGGCATTACAAGTGCGGAGTCCAAGGTCCAGGGAACTTGCTGACAAGGAAGCCAACCCTTTTATTTCACTTAACTTCATTGATGGGTCTGAATGGATTAATATGTAATTAATCCACAATTTTCCTCTTCTTTTTTTTTACAATTATTGACCATCTTGTAAAAGTCATGATATTTTATTATTTAGAAGTGGAAGTAATAGATAGTTTTTGTATATAGTTTTGATAAGCACTTTTTGTACATATCTAACCTCTATTACGTTGAAAAGATCAAAGAATAGGATTTTGGAATGGAATGGTAGCTAGGTAAGGGGGGAAAAAAACGACCCGGGTCGGACTGGTTTGGCACCCTTTTGTGGCCTGGTTGAGTTGGATCGGCCCCAGACCTGATGTATTTTAATCAGTGTGCAGGCCTAGCTCATTGTATATGTCATTGCTCGAAAGTCAGATCCACAGCAACTGAAATTAGTATGCAACTACAAGCAGGTAAAGTATACACAACTGAACAAAGAGACCTAAAACCGGAGGAACTCAAGTTGTATTGTTCTCTCTAGTGTCTATACTTTTCAGTTTTTACATTGTACATGGTTTAGGTTGAAGTCATGAGTTGTAAATAGATACAAGTCCGAGGAATTTGAAGCATTTTTTTCATAACCACGGCTTCTGCTTCACACAACAACCACCAGCTAATTTTCTCGGCCAAAGCAACAACCCTTACAAGTTACAACCAAAAGGAAGGTGGTCCACAAAAATGAATCTCGGCAAACCGGATCAGATGAGGCCCCGAAAAACACTCGTGGATCAACCTCAATGCTCAAATGCTCCCTATGTTTTGATCACCAGATTATTTGATCATATTTGAAGGGAGGTGAACATGGACATGTACATACAGTGAATTAATCATGTCAAAGGTGCTGCTGTTAATATTTATGGGATCAATTATCTCATGCACATGAATAATCCACAAACCTTTTCTGTATTCATGTTATCGTTAATCTTCCACATGCAGACGTACAGTTTTCAAATCTGCAGTCTTTGGTATTTCCTTCTTCTCCTTCAAGTATCTAATCAAAACTATATAGTTCTTCAGGGGAGCATTAAAAGCTTCATAACCAGCACTGCAGCAGCCTTAACCCACTCGATCAGATATGTTCATTTTTGGGTTGTGATTTAATCAATTTTAAGTACCAAATCGGGCTATTGACATTTTGATGTCAAATGATTATTCACTAAGGGTTAAAAAAAACAAAAATTGTTGATTTGAGGCATTGTCTTTTTATTTTTTTGCTAGGTATTATTGACACTACCCTACTTGGACAATGGCCCTACTTACAAGTTGCTGCTTCTGAACCAAAAATACTTTCATTGGATACATGACCCATATTATATTGCATTACAAACACATTTGATTTACAACACAATTTGAAAACCTTAGCAAATGACTATAAGAAAAACTAGCATGTGATTCCGAACCTATGCCTTCCCAATAGTAAAACCAAGCAGTGTCCCACAAAAAAATGAGCATACCACCCATTGACGGTATAAGGCAATGGCTGACCACAGGGATCGACGAAGCCCACCTGGGGGTAAGGAGAAAAACCTCCCAGCTGTGCTTCAAGGTCAAATTTACACTTAGGCTTCAAGAGCAGTGACTGCTTCCTCATCGGTAGAATCAGGTGAAACAGTTTCTTCTGTAAGATCTCCATTTGTAGCCTCTGTTTTTTGTTTCTCTTCTGTTTTGGCACAAAGTAGCTTCTCCTTGAGCATTGCAGTAAGTTCTTCCCTTACACTTTCATTCTCAGACAGAAACTTCTTAAACAAGTCCTTCCCATGGAAATTCTGGCCATTAAAATTGTAATATGAAGCAGCCTTTGAGATAATTTTGTGTTTCACTCCTAAGTCTATGATCTCTGCTTCCTGACATATACCCTTGCCAAACTCTAGCTCAAATTGGGCTGTTTTAAATGGAGGGGCAAGTTTGTTCTTCACAATCTTCACAAGAACTTGGCTTCCTACAGTCTGGGGGAATAAAAAAAAAAAAAGCAATGATAAGGATGCCTTAATTGCAAGAAAATTGTACCAAAATGAAACCCATTTCAAACAAGGACTAATTTGAATTACTTCTGGCTTTCCCCATGTTTTGAGGATGAGACTTGCAAAGGAAAAGATCAAGATATATTTGAAACAAGAACCTTTAAATAATAGGGTTCAGAGACCTAGAGAACTTCAACTCAGCTTTGTTGGCAAAGCAAGGTAGGAGAATTCTTCAGAATCCTTCTTCTTTAACTGCTAAGAACTATAAGGGTACTTTAGAAATTTCTCACTGTTGGAGGCCAAACTGGGCAACACACCCTCCTTGATATGGAGAAGCGTGTGGAGTTCTATGGGGTTGCTTAGAGAGGGACTCGGGTGGAGGGTGGGGAATGGTAACAAAATCCAGATATGGGGTCAAAGATGGTTGTCCACTCCATCTTGATTCTGTGTGCAGTCTGCAATTGCAATACTAAATAATGATGCTAAGGTCAGTGAACTCATGGTTGGGACAAGAAGGAATGGAATGAGAACCTAATCAGAACTATCTTTATGAAGGAAGAAGCTGATGAAATATGCTGTATTCAATTGAGCAGAAGGGACATAGAGGATAAATTGGTATGGTATGCTTCCAATAAAGGCTTATTCAATGTCAAGAGTGCCTACTACTTGGAACAAGAAAGATCAAAGGCTCTACAAGGGGAATCTTCAAGGGGGGCAGAGTCAGATAGCAGATGGAAGTACATATGGAACCTGAATTTACCTGGAAATAGGGGTGCTACCCGCACCATACGGTGCGGGGTACACCCCTCCCCGCCCCCCGCCCCCCGCCCCCGGGCGGGGGGGGAAAATCTCCCCCGTCCCCCCCCCGGTGTGCGGGGCGGGGTACCCCATCCCGCATAGCGGGTGCGAGTGGGGGGGCAATCGTCCGCCCCCCGCCCCCTACTGGGCCTTGGGCCCAGAAGCAGTTTCTAGCCAAAAATGGCCCAAAACCGCTGAAATGGGCCAAAATGGCCCACAAGCTTTTCTTTTTGGCCCATAAAAGCTTGTAGGCCATTTTCAGCCCATAAAATTATAAGTAAAAAGAAAAATATTTTTAAAAACCAGATAAAAAAAAAAAAAGTTTGCACTATATTAAATGATTTTATGGCTAACAAAAGTTACTAGTCTAATAAGTAATACCTAATAAACTAATAATAATAACTAAACTATTACAAAATTGAAAGGCTAAACAATTATAAAATTACAAACATAAAAGTGTCCAAAGGACATTGTATCAACATTACAAATAACTGAATACACATGCACAAACCACGAATCCATAGCACACAAGTCACAAATTCCCATCCTCCATCTCCGATTCAACCCATCCTTTCTCCAATCTCCGATGAAAACTCAAAAAAAAAAAAAAACAACAACGGAGAATCATCGGTACAAAGTGACTTACCTCTAGGGGTGGGCAGCGGAGAGAACGAGAGCGAGAGGAGAGAATGAGAGCGAGAGAGAGGAGAGTTCGTGTTCAGCAGCTTCGGCTGACTCAACAAGAGAGACAGAGAGTGAGAGCACTGAGAGTCTGAGAGTGAGAGGAGACAGTGTGGGGGTCGAGGCCGTGTGTTGGGGGGGGGCGGGGGGGCCGCCGGGGGGGGGGGGGGGGGGGGGGGTGGTTGGTTGATTAAGTGACTTACCTGGCCGCCCTTATTGAAATGGCGCCAGGTTTCATTAAGTCAGTTAATAAACCCCCCCGCCCTTATTGAAACGGTGCCGTTTCAACACATATATTAAACTTTTTACTAATATAATTATATTATATATATATAAATAACCAGAGCAGGGCGGGGGAAAACCGGAGCGGGGTCACGGCCCCTCCGTCCCCCGCCTCCGTTGGAAGGAGAACATACGAGCGGGGGCCCCCGTCCCCCGCCCTGGCGGTGCGAATACCCAGCCCCGGATACGCGTGGGCGGGGCGAACAGGGCGGTGCAGCGGGTGGCGGGGCCTTGCTGCCCACCCCTACCTGGAAAGATGGAAGTGTTTATGTGGAAGGCAGGTAATGAGTTGCTAGCTACAAGGAGAAATCTATTTGTAAGGAAAGTAATTGATGAACCAAAGTGCCCAATTTGTTTTCAAGAGGAAGAATCTGTAATGCATGTTCTATGGCATTGTCCTACTGCAAATGATGTCTGGGCAATAAATTTAAAAACTATGCAGAAATGGAGGACAGCAGAAGAAGATCTACTGAGTTTATGGGAGAAGTTGTCACATAAGCTAACCAAGCCAGAGATGGAAGAGACAGTAGCTATCATGAGGAGCTTGTGGATTAGAAGAAATATGTTCATTTTTTAAAAGAAATTTCTTAGTCCAAGTAGTGTCATCAGATCAGCAAGTGAAGCTTTGAGTGAATTTCAATGAATTTCAATTAGCTCAGTCTATACCAGAGGGGCAGGAAGGGAGTAACAATGCAGTAGGTGAGACACAATGGAGACCACCAGAGCAGAGTTATGTAAAGGCCAATTGGGATGCAGCTTTGGATGGTAAAGTAAGGAAGATGGGGATAGGAGTGATAATCAGAAATGAAAAGGGGAGGTTATGGCAGCTCGCTATGATCAGAGACCAAATGTAGAACAACCAGCTATAGCAGAGTGTTATGCTTTGAGAAAAGCAATGGATTTATGCAGGGATCTGAACTTTGACAAAGTAATATTAGAGGGAGATGCACAGGTCATTATCAATGCAGTGAATGATACAAATGAAGTTTTATCTTATTTTGGCAGCATCATTGAAGAGATGAAGATGGTCCTTCAAGGTTGGAATGGATGGAAGGTTCAATATGCACATAGAAGTACTAATGCAGTTGCCCACAAACTAGCAAAGGCTGCTTTACAATCAGAGGAGGAGAAGGTGTGGATTGGAAGAGGCACCAGTTTTTGTTTTAGCTAGTTTACAGAAAGAAAAAAATTGTATTGAACACGCAGTTATATGAATGAATGAGGAAAGTTTCATTTCAAAAACATTTAAACAAAAAAAAAGAACCTTTAAATAATAGTAAGAACATTATGACACGATGTATAGTACTGACATAAATTAAACAAAGCAGCACCAGATCTTTTAGCATTCTTTCTAAAAAGTTTGTACAAGCGGCTAGCCAATCTCAAGCCAGCTCAGTTGAGTGCCTGAAACTGTGAGAGCGAAGAAAACAGAATTCCAAATCCCAATTTTAGGGACTCAGCATTCAATTTCACCAAACTATCCATAAAGTGATTAGAAACACCACACAATCAATACCCTTTTCATTGCTTCAGTTTGAGACTTTTGCTACATTGCTGTGATTGCTTAAGTCTACATCTTGTGGTGGCTCTTATGCCACAAAACGAGACCAAGAACTTGTTACCGAGCTCAAGCATACATGATTCAAACCAGAAGCTATAAGATTGGCAAGTTAGTTTAGTCCATCTTGAGCCAAGCAAATCTCCAGGGAGACAAACTGGCGAAATTATACTACAACACACGTGAATAGAATCCAATTACAGGTCATAACACCCTCTACAATTTCAAATTCATAATTGAGAAGAGATTAAATATCATACCTCTTCACCCTTCTTGACAAGCCCTATTCTCCTAATATTAATGCGCACTGAAGCATAGAACTTCAAGGCATTACCACCACAGGTAACTTCTGTGGGCCCCCCAAATCCTCCAAAAGTAGAAAGCTTCGATCTTATCTGGAGATGCATGTAATCACATCAGGTAGGTCTCATCATAAAACATGCATAATGATCTTTCAATAAGATACCAGGAAAATAAAATTTCTTTTATGAGGACAGATCACAAGTACTATAGTTTACTTCTCGGGATGGCAATAGCCCATCATTGAAAAAACCAAAAGTAGCTTATTATATCCTTTCGTTCAATTTGATTTACAACACAACAGCCATTAACAATCTCATAGAAGTCAAAATTTTTTCCTTTTCTAAGAATTTTTTTTCATAGGATTTATATAAATTCCAAAACCTACCCTTAAATGAATGAAATGGTTGAAGATAATAGAGGAACAAATTTAGGTTGGGAATGCCCAGCTGAACGAAACCCAGGGGCAGAACTGAGTGAAGTGTTGGAGAACCCCCCCCCCCCCCCCCAAAAAAAAAAATCAGAAATTTATAAAAAAAAAATAATAATTTTTTGAGGTTTATAAAAAAAATCTTTTATGGTTTGCTCCCCAGATTGAACTCCCAAGTTCCACCCACCACTGATGAAAGCATTTTAGTTTCTTCACACATCAAATTTGAAATGAAACCCAAAACGCAAAAAAAAAAAGTAAAAAATATTTTTGTTTAAATTCGCACCAGGTGTCCAAGAAAAGAAAGTATTCAATATTCGCCCAAGCTGACCAGCTCCAAGGCTGTCCCAGCTAAGCCCATTTGTGACACCTCATACAATTGTGAGCCCAAGCACAACTAACCCAATGCCTCTCATCTCAAACTCACTTCATCAAAATTATACAACTGGAAGCTAGAGTATAATAATAATTTTTTGATGACACGGGAACCACCCACGACAAAGCCCTTCAGACTCGCCCATGGAACCTAAACGTGGAGACTAGCACAGCAACCCACCATCATGACTTCACACTTAAATCACAGTTTGATCCTAGGGGGAATCGAACCTATGAGATGGGGCACATGCACACAAGTTTGCCCTTACCACTTGGGCTACCCACGGTTTATAAAAAATAAAATTGAGCATCATGATAGAGTATAATAAAAAATGATACCTGGTTTATAAATATCAATATAGTCTGTGACAGTGACAAAGAGTGGCTCAACTTGCGAAGTGCCTGGCTCATCAATCTAGCCTGCATTGCCATGTGAGCATCACCCATCTCACCATCAAGTTCACCTTTAGGCACAAGTGCTGCTACCTGTTATCATAAATACATCTATTATTGTCATGGCAGAAATAAAATAGTGGATACCTTTTTATATAGGTAGAAATAAAATAGTGCATACTGACTTAGAAATGAAAAAACTAATTCAAATCATTAACCATCATGTGTGTGTTTATGACATATATGTTGCCATGCAATTCAAGTAAAAAGAAATCTTGCAAGAAAATCCTAATGAGCCGATAAGGTGTTTCAGATAAAGCAATTAGAGATGGGAAGAAAAATGATATCACAAAAAGATTACATAAGATAGTAACAAGCACATTCCCGCAGCTACCAATAATGATCTCATGCCAAGCAAAGTGAGCTTGAACTGAGCAACTTACTTACACTGTCAACAACAACAACATCAACAGAACCACTTCGAATTAGGGTGTCCACAAGACTCAGAGCTTGTTCACCACAATCTGGTTGTGAGAGAAGTAACTTGTCAGTTTTCACTCCAATAGCCTGGGCCAGAGCGGGGTCAAGAGCATGCTCAGCATCAACAAACACACAGTAGCCTACACAGAAATGGCATGAAACAGACTTCATTTTCGTTGAAAGAAGCTATAGAATAATTCTTTCAAATAGGACCAATTATTAAAAGCTCAACAGTCATTATATCTACACATGGTCAAAATTGAAAAACCAGTCTTTTTTTTTTTTTTTGAGGCCGGGGAACCTCTCCAAGGTAGGGCCCTTTGGAACCACCCCTGCAAAGTAAACCCCGGTTCTGTGCACCGCATCCTTAGAAGTTTTCCTACACGGAACTAGTTAAATCGCTAGCTTTTCACTAGGGGGTGTGGCCTCAAAGGATTGTTTGCACCCATGAGGTGTTGAACCTTGGACCTTGAAGAGAGTGATACACCAAGACTAAGGTCTTTACCACTTAGGCCAACCCCTTGGGATTGAAAAACAAAGTCTTTTGTGACACAAGATTCATGACTTAATAAAAAAATCTTCCTTTTTTATTAAAAGAAAAAAGAGTATCTCCATATGCATCTAATTGACTATTAAATAGGAGAGGCTATGCCTCCTATAACATAACAATATAATAAATGTAAAAAAGCTTGTTTATTTGACTATAAAATTAGCAAAAAGCTAAAATTGGGGGCAGAAGGTGGAGGCCAGGACAATTGGCATCAAATGAACATTGAATAAAATTGTACCACCAAAATAGCTGTTTCACTTATTATCCACCAAAGTGATAATTTAACTTGAATACACACAGAAACCATCTACAAAGGAGATTTAGGGAAAAATGTCCCTCATACAGAATTATCATGTTTTGACATGAAGCCCAACCACCCACACTGTCAAAATTACAAAAGAAATACCTTAAAACTACTGTAATTGCATATTGTAAACGATCCCTAAAAGCCACAATTTTTCCCACTTATTATTAGTGATGCAGTTAAAAAAGTGACTATAGAAGCATATAACAAAAACCTCCTTGCTTTTGTGCTTCAGCAATTACATGTAGAGCAAGGGTAGTTTTCCCAGAAGCCTCTGGACCATATATCTCTACAACACGTCCCTGCAGATATCCAATAAAGGTTTATTGTAAGTAGGTAAAACATATCAGACAGATAAAATAAAATGTTTGTTCTGTATGTTCTCATATCACACATATACACGAATCGTGCATGTGTCTGTCTTAAAGAAAAAGAGAGAATCGAACATACAATATAATATGTACAAGAAGAAAAGATATCTCTACATAAGGTAACTGAAAGGAAAATGAAATAATATTAGAAAATTAATGTAACGACCCAACAGACGCTCAAGTCACATATGAGCTAAATACTCGAAAAGACTGGTCAATATTACAACTAGATCCACTAGGAATCATTGCAAACCGCAAGAACTTCTCCCTCCTAAGCACTGCGGGATCCCATTCATCACCTTTTCATCGTCTGTAGGTGGCACGACTTAAGTCAATTTAATACCCAGTATTTAGTATGAGAGGGTGGTGAATGATATTCCATATTGCCTAGGAGGAAGAAGTTCTTGCGGTATATAATGATCCCAATGGGCTAAAAATTGCAACAATTAAAGTATAAGAACAATAAATAGCATACGGTCACTACAAGGGAAAGGGGCTGAAAACAACAAAGGGAAAATAAACATCAAAATTACGAAACCATTTCTTAATTGCCAAAACAAATTGTTTACATTTCATCAAAGAAGATTTTTATTAAACTGGAAAATTTCACTCAATAAACTTTCATGGAACAGAGAAGATACCTTTGGAAGCCCACCGGTTCCCAGTGCTATATCCATAGCAAAAGAACCTGTGGATACCACCGGGACCTGCCTCAAAGGGACAGAGGAACCAAGCCACATGATAGCCTCCTTTCCAAATGAGGATGTAATCTGGTCTAGGGCTTGTTGTAGTGCCAAATCTTTCTTAGACATATTATCTTCACTGGAATCACTTCCATCTGACTTAGACTTCCTTCGACCTTCAGGGAGATAGAAATTGATATTGTCAACGATCCACTAATTAATGCGTGAAACAAAATGGGAAATGGCTGAGTTCTAGGGAACTAACTCCTATCAGATTTTGAAAAAACAATCCGTATTGAATCTTTTTATTCACATTATATGTAATCATACCACCAAAATCTATTACATCCCACATCATACCACACCATTCATCAGTGTACAGCAGAGTAAATAAAAGCCAGAACTCTCCATGCATGCCAATTTTCTTTTATCTCTTATGACATGCCAAAGGTACTGAAATAAAATTCAACAACGACCTAAATCACCAATTTAAGAATTCCCAAACTATGGTTCTGTCAACAGCCAGATAATTTCAGCACCTTTTGAAGAAAATTCGCAAAACTGAGAAGATGTCCCCAATATGTCTCGTCTAAAGCCCTGCAGATAAGAAAATCCCATAAATAAATCAACTTAAATAAGTTTCAAATGCGCCAAACCTGGAAACTGTAAAAGTGGCAAATAAAGAGAGGAAACAATTCTATCAAAACCTTAAACACATAGCCCAACAAAAGCATATATTTTTTTCAATGACCAAAAACACGGGAAAAAAAAAATGAAATACTCATATATGAAAATTCCCATTTTGTTGCCCAGAAAACAAAAGTCCGAAAAAGGTTCAAACTGAACATGATACATTTTTTCTTTTGCCTCTTAGAAATACCGAACTCCATTGGGTCAAACAGTTGCAATAAGCTCCTTTGCATAAGGACCATTATCTTCAATGGTCCTAAAACTTAGATTCCAATCTCACCAACTTTCATTTCTTAAAAGTGCGCGCACTTGCTAGATGATCAAATAGTGTAAGAAACAGAGTCCCTGAATAAACATCGAATGAAGAAAAGCTCTAAAAAATGGTAGACAAATGGGTGAAGAGTGACCTCCGGAATATGTAGATAGCGCCTGAAGCAGGAAGCGTTCCGAAGAAGCCTCGCCATAGAATGTTCGGACACCCAAAACAATTAACTTCTTCGGAATTGAAATCGAACAGGCTAAATTAAACGAGAGCTTAACTGTGACATTAGTGCTTCTCCGAGAGAGAGAGAGAGAGAGTTTGTTCTTAGGGTTAGGGGTTTAATTTCCCTCCCTTTTGAACTCTTCTACTGCCCTGGAGGTGCTGTTGCAGGGAGTGAAGACTATTCTGTTTGGGGCGCCTCTTTACCGAGTGTTGGAATTTTCGATTTTCGCTATTATTAGGGTTCCATTTCTGGAATTTAGCATCTTTTCTTTTTTATAACTGGAATTTAGTATTTCAGTCGTTAATTTTTTAAGAGCAGCTGTACCGCCATACATGAGACCCGACCGTGCAATTTTACTCTTTATTGCAAATTGTTTTTAAAAAAAATACATTATATTATTAAAAAAACATTTCCTAATTCACTAACATTATCAAGGTTTGAAATACCTCGAGCCATTATCAATGATGGAAGTAAACATTTTTTCAATTAGTCTTTCGAGACCTTAAGGCAAAAATATGGTATTATTCATAAATTTACTACCCCTTATCACCCACAAACAAGTGGCCAAGTTAAGGTATCCAATCAGGAGATTAAATTTTTTTTGGAAAAGACGGTTAACCCAAGTCGTAAAGATTGGTCTTTACAACTAACCGATGCACTTTAGGCATACCGTACTGCCTTTAAAACCCTCATTGGTCTGTCCCCATATAGACTCATTTTTGGAAAGGCGTGTCACTTGCTTGTGGAATTGGAACACAAAACTTATTGGGCAATTAAGCAATTTAATTTTGATGTGGATAAAACTTGCCCTCTTCGTAAGTTTCAGCTTAATGAGTTAGAAGAAATAAGGAATGAAGCTTACAAAAACTTTCGTATTTCCAATGAGAGAATGAAAATTTTTCATAATAAAAATATTTTTAGAACGTCTTTTGAGCCTTCCCAAAAAGTTTTGTTGTATAATTTAAGGCTCCATTTCCTGGCAAGCTTTAATGCCAATGGATTGGTCAATTTGTTCTAAAAATGGTTTATCCTTTTGGGGCTATTGAAATAGAAAACCTAGAGAATTGTAATGTTTTAAAGTTAATGGACAAATGTTGAAACCATTTTTGAGTATTTTATTTCAGAAGTTGAGTCCACTACTCTAGAGTATTTTGCCTATCAGAATTAATTTCTGATTTCTCATTATAAATACTATATTTGTTTGTTTTGTTTTTCTTTCTTTTACTTTTTGTGTCTTCTAACTTTGACATAAATATACTCCGTGTGTGCACTCGAGTATCTCAGGTAACTTCTTTCCTCTCTGTTTAATCATTTTTATTTCAATATATGTTTTTGCAGTGTTTATCTTGCTTCAATTCATGCCTGTATAGCATACCTTATCAAATATTCATTTGCTGAACATTGAGGACAATGTTACATGTAGTTGGGGGATGGTTCTGTTGAAAATGCGTTAGTTTATTAAAAAAAAAAATTGTGATGTGCATTGAAACACAAATGATTAACACACACTCCTTTTGACATTTTTGTGACATTTGAGTATCTTAGTGGAATAGTTGAGCAGAATTATTTTGTGAAGATTTATCTTTAACCTCAAGTATAGAGTATGACTTATGATGCATCTTATTTTGTTGAGGTGTGACTTGAAATACCGGGATACGATATTTATTGATATGAGAATTAGTATGATTTATATAGAAGGAAGATCAAGTTTTGAAAAAACATTTTACACATGCTGACACTTGTAGTGTTCCTTATTAATGTTCATTGATTTAAAACAGGAGAAGTAAACTGCAGGACTACCGAGCCTTGTACAAAAAAGAAGAAGATGATGAAAGCGTGTTAACTTTCCTAAATAAAGGGCTAGAAACAGTTACCCAAAACTTTGAGAGTTGAGTGTTCAACCTTTAAACAAAGTTGGTGTGAAAACTGCTAGTCCCTTGGACTTTAAGATAATTAGAATTAATAATGATTAATCTTAAGGTTAAAAAATCCTATGATAAATCATGATTATTAATGAGGAACACACAGTAGTTTAGCCACACACACAGCCAAGTTCTAAGATATTTGCCTCAATTCTATGTAAACAATTGTTGAGACATTCCTTGTGGATACAACTCCTGGTGCTGAGTAGTCATGAATCGACTTTTGTGAGAATTCAGAATTATGTTTGATTGTTTTTGTTTGGATTTTGAGTTTTATGCAATATTCATCTCAATTAATTTTCACTATTTTGCTCAAGGATTAGCAAAACGTTAGTTGGGGGTGTGATTGAGCTAAAATATTGTATATTTTGTACATTTAGAACCAATACTTTTAAATTATTTCATAACATTATTATTGGTTTTAAATGGAAAATTGGTTAATAGACATAAATACGAGTTGTGATTTTTAAATTGATTAATATCATGATTTATGCTTAACTTTATAAACTATGATTTAATTGGGCAATATTTTCTTATCTGCACAATACAACTGTGATATTCTATTCTTTATTTTAATTTATTTTTTTAGTTTCTAATTTTGTATGTTCTTTACTTTCTTGTTTTTAGAATGGTTTTTAAATAAACTTTTTCCCCCAAAACCCATGCACATGGACGAATATCTTGTCAAAAGAAATATCAAAGAATCGGTATTCAAGACAAAGACAAGAGCAAGCATGAAGCCATGAAACATACGCACGCCACTTCTTGTTTTGGGTTTTGGTTTTGAGGAAAGAAAGGAAAATAGAAGTTGGCTCTTTTTGGCTTGGAAACAAGATGCTGCAAGGGACTTTTTGGTAGTTGCACCGCACACAAAAAGGAAATCTAAAAGGGGAGAGCTAATGGGGACGCCGAAGGCACTAGGGAGAAAGAGGAAGACCAATTTTGCAGCTGCTCTATAGACGCTCAAACCTTTGCCATTCCTATGTAACATGTAGTGAATTAATTTTGGCAACACAGTTGGCTTTCAAGAAGGCTTTTAGTGGGCAACACGCTGAAACTGCTGAGAACGGGAAAAGAAGGACGGGAGTGATTCACATGAAAGTGTGAGATGAAAAAGACACGGAGGAGTGGGGTGACTGGGACAAAATGAAAAAGGGGTTGTTGGTGAGGCTCTGGTTTTGGGGGGAACAGGAAAAAAAAAAGAGGGGGATTTGGTTTTCAGGAGAGAGAGATGCTGGTTCTTGAGAGAAAAACATAGCACCTGGGAGGATTTATTTTTTCATTTTTGGGGGGAAAGAAAAGTGAGGAAGAGTTTCTTTCGGAGGCTGAAAGAAAAGAAGAGGGACGGACTTTCACAAAAAAAAAAAAAAGAAACTGCAGAGGATTATATTTTCGTTTGGCTGGGACTCAACGCCATACTGTTTGACGAGAAGAGTTTAAATTCTAGTGGGTTGGCACTTCATTTGTTTTTGGTGAAAACGGAAGTGGATTTACTTTTTCGCTGTGGAGAGTTTTTTTCGTGGGACGAGATAAATTCTGGAGAGAAAAAATGCTAGAGCTTGTGAGATAGGGAGTTTTCGAAGTGAGCTGATTCATGAAGAGAACTGGACTTGGCAGTTTTTAGATTATTTCGTTTTGGAGGAGTACTGGACTTGGCAGTTTTTAGATTATTTCGTTTTGGAGGAGTGCTGCAGCTGTTTTGGAGTGGGACGCAGTAGGGGTTGGACTGGGAGATAACGTTGCACTGGGAGCTAGAGAGAGATTTATTATGGTGAGACAGAATGACACTTTTTCGAGGGTGCTTCTTGGAGAGAAGAAGGCTATGGACTCCAGGGATTTTTCTTAGGCTCTATCTTCTCTCCACTTTTACTTTCTTGTGGCTGTTTTCTTGTGTTTTATTTTAATTTTTTCATGGAGAATATTTATTTGATTTCCAAGGCTCTTATGATGAACATGGTTGGCTAAATTCTCGCACTAAGGTTAGATGTGAAGTTTAATGATTTAGACATTGTTTTCGATCAACATTAGAATTTATTTTGTGAGTTTGATTGATTGAATGGTTTTATTATTAAATTTTTTGATTATCTATATATTTATCTTGATTCATTATGATTTCTGAATACAGTGAATGCTTGAAAAAAATTCATGTGATATTCAAATGAGTTTGTGAATGTTTTAACCATCAATCGTTCATGCTTAATCATTAGTGATTATTTTTCTTGACCTTAAATCTAAACCCTTAATTGGAGTAAATCGATCGAAAACAATATTCTAAATTATTAAACAGATCCTTGAAATCTTAGTCGTTCTCCATATCAATTTATTCTACCATTTTACTTTTATTCTGTTACTTTAAAATCGTCATCTTAGTAAATTTCTCTTCTATTCAATTGCACATTCCTTTTAGTAATTTGGTTTCATTGTTTGAGTTTATTTTTCTTATCATATAAGTCAATCTCTATGGATTCGATCCTATTAGGTAAATACAACACCTGTATACTTACAGGTAAAACGGCCTGAATTTTGTTTCACTAACTTAAGTCAAAGTTTAGGTGCAACACTGATTTTAAGGAAGTATACACTTCATTAAAATCACCGTAAAAATGAAGTATACACTTCAATGAAGGTTTCTATGGTGGCTATTTAGCCATTGGCAAACCGTGGTGGTCGAAAAATCGAGAAAATCTGGCCACAATGGATTTAAATTTTTTTTCCACGTTTTAATTAAAAAAAAAACACATAAATAGTGAATAGAGGGATGCCTACTTTTTTGTGACGTTTGTGGTGGCATTTGATAGTTGCAGCAGCGGTGTGAGTGGCGGAACTTGTGGTTGTTTTTTAGAGAAAAAGTGAGAAATGGTGAGTTTTGTCGTCGGGCAACTGTTTATATACATGTAACTTTAAAACGTTTACACCAGTAACGTTCGAATGTTAATAAAAACCATTGTTCGAATGTATGTTGGTTGACGTTCGAACATTTACACCATACTTTTGAACGCAAAACTTTGACATGTGAACGTGGAGACGTGTATAGACTTAAATCATATTGAATAATATTATATATAAATAATCTATATTAATAATTATTATATTAAATATTATATATGTTTATATATACTAGCATAGTTATATAATATATTAAATATTATAGATATAAATAGACTATAATATATAGTATACTATATATTTATACTATACTATATGTATATATTATATATATAATATACTACTATAAATATACCATATTATATATATATATATATATATATATATATATATAATATACTATACATAGGAAAAATCACTTTACGAGTGTCAATACTGCATCTAAATGGTACGAAAATGATCCATTCGTATTGGCTTGTCAAGCTACCCAAGTCTATTACTTGATTGATCAAATGAAAAGCATTCATGAAGATAGTGAAAAGATAACTTGGCGAGTCGTACAAAAATTTGTCATTTGAAATATATAAGAAGTAAGAACGAGTGCGGTCACGAGAATAGTAGAGATGAAGATGATACTCTAATTGTAGAAGCCTACGAGGAAGATGGAGAGGTTACTAACTTGTTTGTTGACCTCGGTGCACTTGAGTTACTCCCTTTATGTAGAGATGATGTTCCACCCGTCCATCTCGACCCGTCCAAAGTAAGTGAGGAAGAAGAAGAGGAAGAGTTAGAAGAACAAGACGAAGTATAATCCAAGGAGGAAGTAGATAAGGAGGGCAAAGAAGAGGTTGATGATGATGACAAAGATTTTATTGAGGGAGATTCTAAAACAAGCATGGAAAATACATCCGGAGATGAAAAATAAAAGTACTAAATATTTTATTTATATAGGTAACTATACAATATTATACTTTTAATAATTTTTTCTAATTAATTTTCTTTATCATATTAATCATTTTTAAGGATGCCGCCAAAACGACAATGAAGAACCGTGCCTCTTCCACCAAGTCCTGAACCTGTTGAGGACTCCCCCTTGAGGAATCTGCTCCTGAAGAAGTTAACACGCATGAGACAGACAGCCAGTCGACACCTACCAGTAAGAAAATGTCATTGATAATTAATTATATTTTAATACTCTCAATAACTATATAACTATAATTAAACTTGTAATAGCCCGCTAGAAATTCAATGGTGGAATTTCTATAGACTTTAGGAACTTCGTGAAAACTCCATAGGTTTTTACAAATTGACTAATCGCAAAAGTTTTAGTCTGTCAATATAGTCAGTGTTATCACTCACTATGGTGCCATAAATGCGATTTTAACGTCAACATGTTTACGTTAAGTTTTAAGTTCATGTTCATATCATGTTATGTTCACGTTTATGTTATATTCAAACTCACGTTCATGTTGTTATGTTCATGTTCAAGTTAAGTTTCAAGTTCATGTTCATAACATGTTATACTCACGTTTATGCTATGTTCAAGCTCACGTTCATGTTATGTTATGTTCATGTTCACGTTATGTTTCAAGTTCAAGTTCATGTCATGTTATATTCACGTACATGTTATGTTTAAGTTTACGTTCATGTTATATTATGTTCACGTTCACATTATGTCTCAAGTTCATGTTTATGTCATGTTATCAGGTTTATGTTAAGTTCAAGTTCATGTTTATGTTATGTATGTTCACATTCATGTTATGTTGCTAGTTTATGTTATGTTTTAAGTTCAAATTCATGTCATGTCAAGTCAAGTTTGGTTCATGTTTATGTTCAAGGTATGTCAGTTATGCCATGCTATATGTCAAGTTATGTTATACTTACTTATGACTTTAATTATGCATTCATGTTTTTACTGCCATGCATGCATCATTAACCCGTGTAAGAGTTTCCTATAAACTTACTGAGATTTGTAATCAAATCTCACTGTGGCAGTCCCAACTACCATTCCTTCCGAATGGTAGGCGAGGTGTCAGGATTAGAGTAGGGCGCAGACACTAGTAGACTGGAGGAGGTTGACTAGATGTCGCAGACACAACGTGGAGCTTACAGCTTCCATAGTTAGTTTTTGGACAGTATTTTGGCCTCATTAGTCTAGTTACTAGACGAACTTTCTCAATAGTGTATTATGGTAACGTAAATATGGAGTCTAGTCTCTTATGTTTTTGAAATTACAGTCTTCTGATACTTGTACTGAAATTGTTGATGTTTATTTTGTTAAATATGCTTAGATTACAATTTAACTATTTGAGATATTATAAGTTTGGTGCATAGTATTGCTAAAAAAAAAAAAATTATCCGCTGTGAATATTGCATAATGCTAAATGCATGTTAGGAATATTGCATCTTATATGTCATGAACGGGGGCAGGTAACCTTGTGTTGCATGTCCCGACGCTTTAGATGTCCATTCAATACCAAACGGAATCTGGGGGTGTCATAGGGTGGTATCAAAGCAATACGTATCTGGGTTGTAAATCCACATGTCCTTAGGAAATGCACTTAATACTAGGCTTGAAATTTTTGTCTTCATTAGGCTTGGATTTCTTGAAGTATAAAAGATAGTACATGGTTTTTATAAGTGCACTCGTGTGTTTTGAGAAGTGACACATGACTCTTGGTAGGATACCTTGGAACCCTAAGAGAGACATCAATCAGGAAAATCAGTGTTCCTCGATAGATAGAGGATTAGTTGAAGCTGTACGCCTGCTGATTGACATGCTTAAACATTAGCAATAGCAGCAAGTGCACTTACCCATTAGATTGTAAGTTGTCACTCAGGGAGACACAGACGCTGACTCCTTAGGAGATTAAGGAGCTGGTGCCATCACTAGTATTTTTTTACTAGGACCTCTATATTGTTAAGCTTAGTTAAGTTTGATTGGATTGCAATTGATGGTATTAGTGCATTACTGTTATTTTTGGTAATGACAAATTATTGAGATTTGTAACTTATACACTGTTGGATTTAAGTGAGTCCCTGTTGTTGGTGATTGTGGTTTTGCATTAGAGTTCAGTTCGAAAGCTGAATTGTTATCTAGTTGATGGGAGTAACAATTCTCATTAAGAGTATTATTTTTTTTATACCAGTATAGATATAGTATAACTTTTAGTATTACAAGGAAGGGTATTAAAGGTTGATGAATTGTATTTGGTGTGTTTGGAGTTTGTTTTGATTTTAAGGATGCAATGGAATTTGTGTTTGGAAGAGTAAAGTGTTTGAGGAAAGCGTTAGCCTTAGTAGGATTCACTTATGATAGTAGTTTTATCTTGCAGCAATTAAATGGTTTTTTTTTTTTTGTTTGTGAAGCATTGTGTTTGTGGAGACATAGGTTGCCCTTATATTGGAGACAAATATATGGAGAGCAAAATCTTGGTCTTGAGGACTTAAGTGAACAATATGAACATATCCTTTTGTTTAGAGTTAGAATAAGAGGCAGCTCATGATGGATAAAAGAACTGTGCCAATCATAAGAGAGAAAGTCTTGAGTTTAGATTGATAGCTGATCGTTTATCAAGGTACCACCAAGGAGGAGGAATGATTCATTGTGATTATGAATGAGTAAGCTAGTCCTAGGCAAATTGGATTCCTTGAGGAAATAGAGAAAATGAATTTAGTTGTGGATGGATTAAATTCTTCCAAATTGAATTGAGTGAATACTTGAAGTTTTAGATTTAGAGAGTATGCTGGTACGACTTGACCTACTTTGTGAAAGGGTTCTAGTAAAATTTTGATTAGAGTGAGAGAGTTAAGGAATGACAGAATTTAGTGGTGTATATATATATATATCTGTGGTGAATAACTCTTTAAGCAGTAAGGAAAGTAGTGATTTCATTTAAGCAATGATTCAGTATCCTAGAAGGTTAGTCTAGAACTTGTTAAGGCACTAACCTTCGTAAGTGTTATACTTTTCTCTTATTTGGTGATAATTATTTTGAGTAACCATATGATCATTATAGATAAGATTAGTGTGGACTACGAGAGGAAGGAGTTACCTCATGAAGAACATTACCCACTGCTTCACTCGACTACATGGTTAGACCGGGATAGCTTCAAAATGAGGACAACATGGGATGGAGCTGAGTCCAGCAGAGTAGTAGAAGGGCGCGCCGCAACTGCCAACATTGAGTTCGCAATGTCAGGATCATCTATGTCATCAATTCACCATGGAAGTTTGCTAATAGAGGGTCAGGAGCTAGAAAACGGCAATGAAGAGTTCGTGCAGCCCCCGACCAAGGTCATTTCGACAATGTGGTCTATGATTAAGAGGACAACGTGTTCTACTACTTACCCCAACACACCAAGCCGTTGGACATCGATGCACCTCCACCGGATACGACCAGTGATGATACGTCCAGTGATAGACAGTAGTTTTAGTAAACAACATCTTTTATTGAGCGTGTTTTATGTTTGTACTTATGTCGATTTTGAGGACAAAATCTTTTTTTTAGGAGGGGAGGATGTAACAGCCCACTAGAAATTCAATGGTGGAATTTCTATAGACTTTAGGAATCTTGTGAAAACTCCGTAAGTTTTCATGAATCAACTAATCGCAAAAGTTTTAGTCTGTCAACATAGTCAGTGTTATCACTCACTATGATGCCACACATGCGATTTTAATTGTTTGAGGTAGTTAGAAGTATCAGAATACATTATGGTCTGTGGCACTAGACTCAGTTGGTTATTTAGGATTTTATGGCGCAATAACTCATTTTCATAATTTCGGACGAAATGTCTGTTTGAAACTGTGAAATTATTTTTAAGGGCACTTTGGGGTTGAGTTTTGGTAAACGATTTTCACTGTAGCTTAATATGAATATTTAGGATTTTCAGTACTAGTTTTATTATGCATTTTTGTAGAGTGAATAGTAAATTCGATAAGCGTACTAAGTGCAGTGTTTTCAAAATCACTGTGTGAAATGTCTAAATTAGGTTAGAAAAGATTTATTTGGACACTTGGCAATATCTTAGCCACACATAGTGAAAAGTATTAGATACTTGGCATAAAGAGGAACTATTAGATGGATTTGTGAAGGAAACCAAGGTGTGAGATCATGCCACCTGAGCAAAACTTTTTTTCATCTGATCTATCAAATTGTGCCAGACCAAACAGGGTTTCAACCCTAACGAGACCCTAAATGGTTGAAATCCAATTCAAACCCCAAAAGCTTGGTTGAAAACTGAAACCCTAAACGGTTTCCCTAAACCCTAAAGTTGGCCTCCAAACCCTTTTTGATCTAATTTCTAAAATTATGTTTAATCACTTGATTAAATCACTTCCAAATGTTATTAATTCATCAAATTCTTGTTATGATATCATTATCCAACCTTTTAAATCTTGGAAATTTGATGGGGCCAAGAAATATTGAATTTGAACTTGATAGCATCTCAAAACCTAACAAAACCCCCTTTAAACCCCAAATTGAAGTCCAATTGGTTGAGGCCCACCAAGACCCATGAATTTGGCCACCTTGGCAAAGTTTCTTGAAGAAGTTTCCACCCCCACATGACAGACCATCCACTGCCCTTGGCTGCACCCAATAGTGCCTTGATGTGAAAGAGAATCCACCTCATCAACCTCCATTCCTCACAGCTTCTGCAGGCAGTCCTTTGCCCCTCACTATTCTCCACTTTATGTCACATAGCTACCTCCAATTAAGGGTCATTCAAGTCCATATCTTCCCCCTCCAGAAGTCTTGAGTCTTGCAAGACACACTTCCTTCCCTTTTATCACTTCTTCAACCATTTCTTAGAGAGAAACCCAAAAGAGCTCTCTCGAATAGATTTCAGGATCTTTTTACACTACAAGAATATAGTCTTTTTACGGCAGTCAAAAGTCGCTGTAATAGGAGTATAACTCGTCGTAACATCTCAAATGCTACGTTTTGTTGAGCGCAGATGAACTGCCACTATTTGACCCTGACATAAGGCAAAATTTTCGCAGCAAATCTCTGCCGGAAAGAGAGGTGCTCTTCTCGGCAATTTTGACGCCCGAGACAGCAATTCACATGCTGCCGCGAAATTGATGCTCCCAATCGACTTTTCTCGCCGCAAGATCCGTGGTGGTTCCAGTGGCATTTGGTTCGTCGCAGAAGATGATTTTAACGGGGAGCGGAGAGATGCCGGGAAACGTAGCTGCAATTCCATACACGCCCAGAGAATTGCGCTGGGGGGGGCTATTTATGGGGAGCATCCAATCACCGATGAGGTTGCAGGGCACCATAATATCAGGTATATGTGGTGATTATCATCACCGAAAGTAATTACCCTTTTCTTCACAATTGTTGGGTTTTTCAGCACAGTAGGGGTTGCGTTAATTGGGTTGTGACGGTGATTATCACAGTACATAAGTGGTAGGGGCCGTGTATTCCGTTGAATGTAATAGGCGCATCATTTGTTAATTCCATATCATTTACAGTGGGGTTTGGCCGTAAACGCCATACCATACACGCCCATATCAGAATTACAGGGAGGGGGGGGGGAGATCAGTGGGTGGGGGTATGTAGTACTACATGCCGAATTGATCCATTATAATTCCCCAATTGATTTGTTAGTAGCAGAGGCCCTAATTGACTCATTACATTGCAATTTGCAGGGCACCATAAAAAGACATGATGGTGTTTGTGAAGTTATTTAATATCCCTTGCCTAATTGGTAGAAATTAATCTGCCCCTTCTAGATTTGCATTGGGTTTACACGTACATGCATGATATATAAAGGGTTTTCAAATAATCCGGCCTTGCATTATGAATTTGGTCTATATATATAATTAATGTTTTCTGCATATGCATATAAAGATATGCCATCATTAATCCCTATTATATCTACAGAATTTTGCAAATATGTATATATATATATAATGATTCTACCAATGATACAAAATAACCTGATTGCATTGATCATCATGAAGACTTGACACACATGAGCTAGTACTACATATATATAAAGTCAGCAGCTTCGACTATATATATAGTAATTGATGTGTTGAACTCATCAGTTCAACATATCAATTACTTGCTAATTTAGCACTCCCACTAGTTCTATGCCTATACTTGCTATCCATGCATGCCATCATTACTCATATATATGTCAAAATTTCTACATGCATGTACATGATACTCCACGTACATGAGAGGAATCTTTTGGTTCTGGTAGTTGTTGGGGTCTTGGCTAGAGCACAACAAAATCAGCACTATCTTTGGAAGGTGATTTGACCTGTAGCAATAAACAACACCAGCCGTAAGTTTTTCTATTTTCTCTATCCATATTATTTTTGAAATTCCACACAAGGTGAGATGCTCTTTGTGCTATACTGTATGTATATATAAGGTCCATGAACAAACCTGTATGTGTATATATGACATGCAACAATTATTTTTC
Organism: Carya cathayensis; assembly: GCA_011037825.1. NCBI lineage: Eukaryota > Viridiplantae > Streptophyta > Magnoliopsida > Fagales > Juglandaceae > Carya > Carya cathayensis. The sequence goes on from QGSO01000989.1 coordinate 67,019, forward strand.
CATAATAGTATAACATAGATGGGAAAAGTTTATATTATATGATATATTTACTAACTAGAACATTGAAGCTGATGAGAAAAAAGCTTGCTACTTCGAAGAAACCATCTAAAGAAACACTCCCGAATAGCGCCCAAAACTTACTGTCAGTTTAGATGAGGAAAAACTTGTGAGTTCAAAAGCTTCTAAGTTCACTCATTGGCCATTTTACCCACCACCCATGAAATTGAATAGCATGCAAAAAATATAACAGTGTTTTCCCAAAAAATATATATTAAGTCAATCAATCAGTGCATATAGATTATCTACTGAATATATGTATATTCATTCTGTCTTCACTATATATATTTAGATTAAGTTCACGTACAGATTGCATGCTAGTATTCACAAATTCCATGCTTGTATATTTCTGCATATTAGATTCACAGATTCCGTTCTAGTGTCAGATTCTATAACTTGCAATAGCCTTATTCTTTCAGTCTCACCTAGCATGGTTTGATTTTGAATAACCCATAAACTCTTTTAATGATGTAGTGCTCTTTATATTCAAGCAATCATACTTCTTCTTATCCATTAACAAGTTGTCCCTATCATCCAACATTGAGATTACTGATATAAGTCATTTAATGTTGCTGTTAACATGCCTCATCTGAAAATCCCACTAATGGACCTTATCTTAACACATTCAATTATTAAAAACGTCTCCTATTAATCAAACAATTTGAACATCATTTACATGAGCAGGATGCTCATTTTTATTCTTAGCAAACAAAGCTTACTTTGATGTCATTTATGATAAGAAATTTAACCTCCCCAAGATCATAAGGAATGTGAGGCTAAAAATTGTCCAACCATAACTGTTAATGTGCAATGTCAATTATTTATGGTGCAACCAGATTATGCCTACCCTCACACAGCTTACAGAGCATATCATTAACACTAGCATTATACACATATTCTTTAATGGATCCCACACTCTACCTGTATTTTGATCATAAACTAGCTGATTCTGAAAAGGAAAATACAAGGCATTCTCTGGACATCATATATAGAACTTATAACAAATGAAGATATTAGCAAATTACCTCAAGTTTTTCTTTACCCTCTCCATCAATAGAAGATTTCCCTATCTGTGCTGAACAAATGTATTTTGTCTACTGATCTCCCCATGACACCTTCATCAAAAGTGTTGCAAAAGTGTAGGTCAAAATACAAAATGAGTAATGCTGACATATGTGGTGGCTAAGGATCTGTGGATTGAGTCTCTCTCTGAGACTCTAATTCTGTCTGTAGTTCTGACATCCTGCTGTTGACACGTTGCTCATACTCCTACATACGGTCCTCCATAGCAACGAAACCACCTTCAATTGATAGCATCCGGTTTTGGTAATACTCTAGATCCTTCAAATTCTGTTGATTTTCCTCGGCAAGGCGTTCATACTCCTCATTGCTCACTCCAGGCACTGTACATTCGGGCATAATAGAGTGGCGCAGCCCTCTAGAATAGCCAGACCTATGTCCTAGAACTTGCCTAAAAATGGATGCTGCTGCTTCATCAGTGCGATCCTCTGGTTCTTTGGCATTCATCAATTCAACCATGTTATTCTGTGGCATTTATAAGAACCCAACCATCAAATCAGTTTTATATGCGTAGTCTGCTTAAAGCTCCCATTCAATATTGAACTTATCACCTAACTAGTTGATCATAAAAAGCAGCTAGGTTTTTTACTATAATCTGTTATTTGTTGGGCATATAAGGTTGATGCTTTCTTAACTAATATTTAAAACTGAAAAAATAAACTTATACTTAAAAAGAGTAGTAAACACAATATTGTTGAATGCCATAGACTAAACAATAAATAATTTCAAATTACTAGCAACTTGGCAACTGAAAAAACAGTTTGTGAGTGCTTACATAATTCTCTTCTGTGGTTGGTGTGATGAATCTACTCTTTTTATTTGAGCAATGCGCATCCTTGTAGAAATCAATTAGATTCTTGTCCTTCTAAATATTTGAAGATAGACAAACTAATCAAATTACCACATCCCATTTCAAATAAAATGCAAATTGACACTTAGGAGTTAAAATAAACTTATACCCTTCTTTCCATTAGTACAACAAACGACGTCCTTCCACTTGTGTGGTTGACCATTTGTTTACGCCTATTCTCTTTGTTTTGAGTGGACATTTTCTGCAATAAAACACAAGTTGCAACTGAAAATGCATCAAAACCAGCTTTTAATGCCAAAATACCCTGGTGTTGATTTGTTTTAGCAATATAGAAACCCACAGTCTTTAATTCGTTCTGAATTGAGTCACAAGCTGTACATCATCTTATCTAAACTAGTGACAGTCTTTAGAGTAAAATGCTTTTGCCAAGGCACATTATCACATTCCTTCAATATGATATGATTAATACGTACCTTGAATTCATCACTAGCCCACCGATTGCATAACCACTCCCAAACTGGCCTCTCTACCATCGAACCTCCATTAACTACTGCCTCCTCATGTGTTGCATATTCTTTGTATTTCCGATGCAACATGTAATGAAACGAGTTGTATGCACGGGATATGTAACAGCCCGCTAAAATTATCAGTTTTGGATTCTTTCCTGACAGCAATCACATCTCTCTCGTCTTTACCCTCATCTGGAATCACGCGTATAGATTATCTTTTCCGTAAATCATGTAATTTGTTCTTCACCGACAACTGTAAAATCATGAACAGTTTTATCTTAAGCGTTGTACCTCGATGGCGTTTTCCCGGATCTTATCCATCGAATTTCAAAGTATTAGATAAGCTTGTTTTTAAAGTAGCACAATTATAATAATTTAATGAGCTCTGAAAATATTATAATTGTGGATAATTACTTAGATTAAATATTTTAGTTGTTTTAAGATATTAAGATGTTTAATTTTACGTTGAAAACTCTTATTTAAATTAATTGGTTTTATCATCTTCGATTAATTAACGGTACTTTATCATTTTATATAATGATGAGGAAATATTATTTTATAAATTTTAGTTTATAAAATAATATTCTACCTTAATTCATCGTGGTGTTTTATTTAAAGTGTTTTATTTAAAATAAAACATTTACGCGTTTTTAATCAGTGTTTTAATTCACCGTTGAATTATTTGAGGATCCCAAAACGTAGGATTGAAGTTTATTACCTAGGCTCCTACCCTTTTTCCTTCATTTTTCCTTTTTTCTTTTTTTTCCTTCTCTTTCCTCTCCTTCTCTCCATGGTCGACTTACACCCTTCCACCATAGCTGATCGGTTCTAGCTTCCTACCGGCGCCACCTCCGGCCGCCGTGCCTCACCTCCACCTCCGGCATGTCCCTCCCTCACCGGCGAACACATCTGCACCGGAGGTGTGCAACGCCGGCCACCAATTCTCTCTCTCTTCCCGTGCTCTTCCTTCTTGTCTCATTACCGTCGCCGCCCCTTTGACCGCCCGTTTCTCCGCCGTCCGGTGGAGGTGTCGTACACCACCCCCGCCATTCTCTTCCCCTTTCACCATAGTTCATACACACCAATTTTCAGAGCCATCGGACCAGCCGTTAGTCGCCGAGAGCCCCCGGAAGTTGCTGCCCCTGCCCTGTTTTCTCCCCTGTTGCCGATTTCTTTCTCCGCCCAGAACCGCCGCTCGCCGGCGGCGTGGACTACACCACCCACCCAGATTTCTTCCCCTCTCACCGGTGAACATCCCCTCCAAGTTTCACCTCCATCCGAGCCACGGTTAGCCGCCACTCTCGCCTCCAAACAAATGGGTTTTTAAGGCTTTTCACCATTTTGGACCACCATACACGGCCAAATCAGCCACCAAGCACCACCATTGGATTCACCACATCAAGGGCTTCCTCCCCATGTCTTTCTTTTTCCCAAACTCTCACTTTTTCTCATATGGGTTTCTCAAAACACCCGTTCGGTTGCACCACCGTGCGCCGCCGTACACGGCCACCCGTGGTGTTTCACCACCACCATCTTGTTCCTCTCATCCTCATGAACCTCTCCAAGAAATTTCATGGCCAACGGAGCTTCGTAGAGCTCACACTCTCCCGCACTCTCCAAGGCCAAAAATGGTTTCAAACGGCCGATCTGCCGCCGTTAGCCACCGTCCGACCACCACCTCGCCACCACAGCTCCACCACATGTTCCTCTACCTTTCCCTAGCTTTCCATGAAGTTCTATGGCTTTTCGCTACCTCGCGTCTCCTCCGCTCACCGTTCGGAGTTACTGTTCACGGCGTGATGCCGCCGTGCTCCGCCACCTTTGACCATCACAAGGCGACCGTGAGTCTTCCAAGACCACGCCTAGCCTTTCTCAAGCCCAAACTACCACTTTATGTGGTGGACAGACACCGTACCGCCACGTATGCTCCTCCGACGCATGTTCGTGACGAGCAGCGAGCGACGCACGGGTTATCCCGTCGATGGTATAACCCTCTATCTTTAGTTATTTATGTTTAACATAGTTGATTTGGTTGGCTGTAGACTGTGTAGTTAGTGTTTGTGGAGTTCGCTGCGTAGTTGTGAAACGAAGTGTGGTTGTGAAGTGTTAGGCTTGATTTTGTAGTTTTGTGGACTGTGCTGTGAAGTATAGGCGTGAGATGGATGCCGTAGATGTGATACGGCGGGTTGTGTGAAGAGAATACGCGTGTAGCGTATTCTGTGTAATGCAGCGACGCGCCGCGCGACGTGCGCTGTAGTGATGTGGGTCGTAGAAGGAAGGGAGTACGCATGTAGTGTACTCCGTGTGGTATGGCGATGCATCGTGTGATGTGCATCGTGTTGATGAGTGTTGTAGCGAAGGAAGTACGCGTAGCGCGTACTCCGTGTCGCGTAGCGATGCACCGTGAGACGTGTATCGCAGTGATGGGTTTTGTAGTGTGAATGGAAGAGAGTTCACGTGAGTGTACTCTGTACTAAGTCGTGATACACCGGATGGCGTGTCACGAAGGGTTGGATGGCGTAGCAGAGAAGTGTGGAGCGTATGGTGTAATGTTGGGAAACTGTATGACAGTGTCCCGAAGCAGTGATGATATGGATTATAGTCCGGGATGACTGGTGTCATCTTGTGGTTGACTATGGCTAAGAGTATATGGATTGAGAAATGAGTTGTTTGTTTGGTTGTTATTGATAATTTTAATGAACTTGTTTTAGTGCAAAGGCTTTCTGAAGTCAATTTATCTCTTCCGAGTATAGTGAAACCTCAAGTTGGCCGTGGTGTTGCAAGTGCTTACAATATGGCAATTGAGTTCAGAAGTGAAAATCTTAAGGACTTGAGTGTTCCTCTTCCAGCTGTTGTGCAGTTCCTCGTGTCTCGCGCTCTATTCTCATAGAACGCGACGATCGAGGTAAGTTAGCCTCTAACTTACTATCAGTTTATTGTGTATGTGTGATGGGTAAGAGAACTACAATTTATGTATGTATGTTATCGTATATGCCATGTCATGCTATGTCATTACATGTTTATCTGCTACGTATGATTTAATCTCTCATGAATAATTATCTGTTACATAATCTTTTCTGTCATACAATGATGTATGTTATAAGTATGCCATGTTAAGTATGCCATGAAATGTTATGATTAAATCATATTGTGCCATTTACAAGTATACGCCATGTTAGAAAAGTATATGATATTAATTAATATCTCATGCATTAAGAAAGATAAGACATGTTATGTTACGTATAATACGTGGGGCCACAACAACTGTGGAGTACGTATTATATTTTATGTTACGTGAATACGTGGGGCCACAACAACTGTGGAGTACGTATTATATTTAATGTTACGTATATACGTGGGGCCACAACAACTGTGGAGTACGTATTATATTTTTATGTTACGTGTATACGTGGGGCCACAACAACTGTGGAGTACGTATTATTTTTTATGTTACGTGTATACGTGGGGCCACAACAACTGTGGAGTACGTATTATATTTTATGTTACGTGTATACGTGGGGCCACAACAACTGTGGAGTACGTATTATATTTTATGTTACGTGTATACGTGGGGCCACAACAACTGTGGAGTACGTATTATATTTTATGTTACGTGTATACGTGGGGCCACAACAACTGTGGAGTACGTATTATATTTTATGTTACGTGTATACGTGGGGCCACAACAACTGTGGAGTACGTATTATATTTTATGTTACGTGTATACGTGGGGCCACAACAACTGTGGAGTACGTATTATATTTTATGTTACGTGTATACGTGGGGCCACAACAACTGTGGAGTACGTATTATATTTTATGTTACGTGTATACGTGGGGCCACAACAACTGTGGAGTACGTATTATATTTTATGTTACGTGTATACGTGGGGCCACAACAACTGTGGAGTACGTATTATATTTTATGTTACGTGTATTCATGGGGCCACAACAACTGTGGAGCATGAAGTATGGGGCCACAACAACTGTGGAGCATACACTACGTGAGACACAGCAATTGTGACACGTAGAATACGTGGGGCCACAACAACTGTGGAGTACGTATTAAGTCAAGTTTCAGATCAAGTGCATGATAAGTCAAGTTTCAGATCAAGTTCATGTTTTGTTATGTACACGTACATGTTATGTTCATGATCAAGTTATGTTCCAAGTTCATGTTCACATCATGTTAAGTTCACGTTTACAGTATGTCTCAAGTTCACGTTTATGTCATGATATGTTCAAGTTTATGTTATTTTCAAGTTCATATTTATGTTATGCATGTTTACGTTCATGCTACATTTCAAGTCCATGTTATGTTTTAAACTCAAGTTCATGTCATGTTAAGTCAAGTTCAGTTCACGTTTAAGTTCTGGTTATGTCATGTTATATGTCAAGTTATGCTATGCTTATGTACGACTTTACTTATGCATTTATGCTTTTACTGCCATGCATGCATCTTTAACCTGTGTGTGAGTTTTATGTTAACTTACTGAGATTTGTAATCAAATCTCACTGTGGTAGTCCCAACTACCATTCCCCCCGAATGGTAGATCTTGTTACAGGACCCAAAGAAGAATTGGAATCTGACCATCTGAATACGGTCATCTAGGCTACGGTGCGATGTTGATGATGGTATAGTATTTAACTTAGGTTAATGCTTGTACTTTTGGAGTTGTATCTCAAGTATTCTTTTGATCACAACCATTTTGGACTAGTGTAGTGATCACGGCTTTTTAGTATGTTTTTATGTATGAAATATGTTTCAAGTATTTGGGATATTTTTAGTTTGGTGCATAGTATTGCTAAAGAAAAAAAAAAATAATCCGCTGCGAATATTGCATAATGCTAGATGCATGTTAGGAACATTGCATCTTATATGTCATGAACGGGGGCAGGTAACCTTGTGTTGCATGTCTCGACGCTTCAAATGTCCGTTCAATCCCAAGCGGAATTTGGGGGCGTCACAGGATAGTTGAGTTGTGACTATCCGATGATGATTTTTCTTGGTCCAATCCAATACAAAATCAGCCTATGAATGGCATTGTGTTAAAAAACTTGGTTACAATATTTTTGACCATACTTACTCTGGTTTTGTTAAAAACACATGTCCATGTCCTTCACCATTATATATGATTGGTGATATTATTGGTGTTAAAACATCTAGATAGAATTATACTATGTGCAGCTTCAAGATAAAAAATAAAAAATAAAACCACCTTTTACATTTAGACATTCAAGATTAAAAAAACCACCTTGGATTTAATTTAACATGGTCTACCAGCAGCCAAGCATATATCTTCTATTAATTCAATATCTATAAAAACCAGCTTCTACATTTAGACATTCAAGGTAAAAAAACTAGCTTTTACATTTAATCATTCAACCAAAGTCTAGCGGCTTCTACATTTACTTTGTTCAATATCCATAAAAACTAGCTTGAATTTAATTTAACATGGTCTACCAACAGCTTCTATATATCTTATATTAATTCAATATCCATAAAAACCAGCTTCTACATTTAGACATTCAAGGTAAAAAAACCAGCTTCTACATTTAATCATTCAACCAAAGTCTAGCGGCTTCTACATTTAATCATTCAATATCCATAAAAACTAGCTTGAATTTAAGCTAAACATGGTTTACCAACAGCTTCTATATATCTTCTATTAATTCAATATTCATAAAAACCAGCTTCTACATTTAGACATTCAAGGTAGAAAACCAGCTTCTACATTTATTCATTCAAACAAAGAAAACCTTACTTGAACTCGATCAATAAGTTCATCTTTCTCCTTGACGTCGACGGAACTCCAACTAACATGCCTCATTTCTGCATAGTGCTTCACAATCCACGTCACTCTCGTTGTATAGATTGTCCTGTTGTTGCATGATGGGCCTGCCTTGCCATCTTTTATCTCCAATGGTATCTTGCCATACTTTCGCAAACTCTCAAATTCTATCCCTCTAGCTACACCCCTACCACATTTGTTACTTCTTGGTGCTATATATATACACCAACCATGCATAGAAATGTTCAGACTTTTAAGTTGCAATAAGATTTGTATATATATATGTTACTTTTAAGTTGAAATAACTATCATTCTTAACCTCAGATTCTTCATTCAGTTGACCTGCTAGATCACAGGTCTCTGGATGTTGAGTGGAGTCATCAGCTTCCACCTCCCTTTCATCTCTCAGATCCCTACTAAGGTTGTTACTCCTTTGTACTATATATATATACCAACCATAGAAATGAACTGACTTTTAATATGCAATAAGATTTGTATATATATTACTTTTAAGTTGCAATAAGGAACAAACACTTACCCTCAGAGAATTCATTCACTTTACCTGTTGGATTACAGTTCTCTGGAATCTGAGTGGAGTCATCAGCTTCCACCTCCCTTTCATCTCTCAGACTCCAACTTGTTGGTGCTACTGGTTGCAAGTGTTGTCCGATGGGAGGCAACACTCGTTTCCCTGGTCCCACTCTTCCTCCACCTCTCCCTCTCTTTGATTGAACCATTTCCTTAGCAAGAAAAATTAATTTAGATTAGCATTACTGCCTACTAAAGTGTTAATGAGCAGAATGTGCAGTACTATGTAAGAAGATTCCGTACTATGCTATTGATCTATTGCAGAAGGAAGCTTCACTTCGACCACAACTTTCCAATGTCCAACACAGAGTTTCTTTCAACTGGAAAGCAGAAATATGCACAACCAATTTGTACTCCTTCAGGACTGAATTCTGTAGAGTGCTTTAGCATGCTATGTGTTTCGAGATAGCCACCAAGAGTAGTTGACTGAAATCTTATGCACTGGTAATGCCAAAAGATGGTTTGGTGCTATATTATTTTCATCTCCCGCGTAAGTGTAGCTTGTGTCTCCCAAAACTTGCGCCAGTTGCAAGGGACGATGGGATTTTGGAGATCTATTCTGTCATTTAGAGATCTTGCATTCCCATCTGCAAGTACTTACGTCAGCAACATCATGATTACCTGTTTATGTAGCAGTAGGCTAACTTACATTGTTCTTCTTTTTCACAATATATATAACAGCTATTGTGTTAAGCTTTGACTGTACACCCTTACCTTAATTTATTCTCATGAATCAGATCAGTGAGTATCATTGGAAGATGTATGATCAGTTTTTATTTGCGAACATAGTATATACTACACAACTTTCAGATTTCTTATATGTAAGATCGTGACTTTAATGTCCATATATACATATTGCACGTAAGTATACGTGATCAACTTCAATGATCAAGAATTATTAATATATTATATCATTGTATTATTTATATATATATTATATATATAAGTAATGCTATTTAATGTATTATATAGGTAAGTACGTACCAAGGTTGCACTATTGTTTGATTTGTTACATGTATGTGTTCATGAACTTACCGATCAAGTATTCTATATATATTATAATATATATATATATATATATTTAATATATAGTTAATGCATTTATAATATATTAAATATTGTATGTTCTATTATATATATAATATTATATACCAAGGTTGGACTATTATTCTATTACATATATGTGTGTTCATGAAAGTCCATGATCAAGTATTATATTATACTTTGTATATTATAATATATAGTTAATGCATTTATATTATATTATATATGTATATTATATTATATATATAATATGTATATATAATATAGGTAATGGCTATTTAATGTATTATATATGTAATTAAGTAGGTACCAAGGTTGGACTATTATTCTATTACATGTATGTGTGTTCATGAACTTCCATGATCAAGTACTATATATTGCATGTATATATGTGTGATCAACTTTCCTTTTCATGTAATATAAATATATATATATATAATTATATATATAATATTAGATAATTGCGTAACGCTAATCAATATATTATATACATAAGTATTAAAAGTTGGATTATGAGGCCCTTATATATATTTGTCCCATAATATTGAGGCGTACATTGTATAAATATTATGAGTTCTCTATGTCAGGTAATAAAGTGCACGGAAGTAAAGAAAGTACTTACGACTATATATGTCCGAGCTTGTGAGGGTTGATGATAATGATCAATATTTACACTTCAATTAAGATAATATATATATTTGTCCAAAAATATTGAGGCGTACGTTGTATAAAATATTGATCAGTTCTCTATGTCAGGTAATAAAGTGCACGGAAGTAAAGAAAGTACTTACGACTATATATTCGAGCTTGTGAGGGTTGATGATAATGATCAATATTTAGTCATCAATTAAGATAATATATATACAACCAAGTAAAAAATGTTACTTGATTTCTACTAAAATCAATTATTCATTTCAAATTAATTAAACGAGTGAATATTTAATCCTTACTTAATAAGGTTCGAATATATTATACATAGAAGAGCATCCTTCATAAATCACACACCCTGCACACTCGATAATGTGAAAAAGAAATTACTTTAATTCATTAAAAAAAATACCTTCTCTCACACTAAGTAAAAAGCCCTCGTATATTTATTAATTAAGTTATAATAAACAACACCCTTGTATTTGGACCCTTTCCTACTACACAATTGAGTAGAGTTGAATATCGACCATGAGCTTGATGAGTTGACCTTAAGCAATTTGTGGTATAAAATTGGCACTATCTTCTCCTTCATCATTAAAAACCTGTTTCAATAATGGCCATTGTACAATACCAAAAACATCACTTGTTTCTAAAGCTTACACAAAAAATCATCTCAACTATTCAATATATATGTCCAGTACAACATTAATCACCCATTCTAGAGCTAAGCCATATTCACTTTCACAAAAAATCATTACAACTATTCTCAGAGATATGTCCAGTAGTACAACATTAACCATCCAACATAGAGCTAAGCCATCTTCACTTTCACAAAAAATCATCACAACTATTCTATATATATGTCCAACACAACATTAATAATCCAACATAGAGTTTAGCCCTCTTCGTTTTCACATAAACATTACAACTATGGCCAAAATAGCAGCTCACAAATTTGATGCTTGTGAAAATAGAAAGAAAACGAATAGTTGCTTGCCAAACACCAAAAACCACCGAAAGGTTCTGCAGTACTTGCACGTCGTCTTCTTTCACAATCGATAAAACCAACCCCTACCAAGCAGCACCTTCCCTACCAATTGAGTCATCAGCTGCCTGCATGATGGACATTTCCAATGGAAGAAGCTTCTTAGTCCAATATCATGTGCTGGGGTTTTCGACTATATAAGTAGGGATGCATGATGCCAAGCATTGATCAAAACAACTTGGTTAATAATAAATAAGATCAATACTGGAATACATACCAAAAACACTAAAAGAAGTATAGAACCAAATTAAATGGTTAGAAATTTATAATCACAGCACCCATACTTGTAATGATTCGCACTAATGATACAGAATTAGATTCTACTTGTCTCATACATACTTTTGCGTTTGATAAATGCAAACCATGGGGTTGAGCAAATGTAAATGAATAATAAGTCTAGAAAACAATATCAGTTGTAAATATTGGCACCCAATCAGTAGTAAGATGCTTCTATTGATTAATATTACAACTCCTCTTTAAGTAGAGATTATCAAAAGTTGCATGAGATATACCAGTCCTCCCTGGTAGCCATCATAACAATGCCCACCAAGTTGTTAGTTATTCATTAGATTCTGCAAAAAACATAGTCGTTTATTGGAGTTAGATATTTCATATTTGGGTGCACAAAAAATAATGAAAACCTATTTTTAAATAATTATATTGAGCAGGTTATACTATACACGTATGAACCCACATTTAATCTTGTAATAATAAGTAGAATCCTAGCATAAATACATACCATCGTCAGACGAAGACTGGCTGTCCGAGAGAATGTCTTCACTGCTATGAGTATGATTATCATCATTTTCATCCTCTTCATCATCAATGAATTCTTCATCATCGACAAAGGGTATTGCATGTTGCAATGTTCTTTCTTCAGCAAGATGGGTTGGTTCCACATCAGTTCTATGCAATGGGTTCCCAGTATCATCATCATCACATTCAGGTACAACTTCTACATATGAGGGGTCATTCTCTTGGAAAGTAGGAACATTCAGATTTTCCTCATCATCGACATCATCATTGGCCACTGGCATAGTTGGAACATCGTACACGTTCCTACTTGTAATCTTTTGCACGACGGACCAATTACCACCCAGGTTAGTGTCTTTAAGGTAAAACACTTGGGAAGCTTGACAAGCAAGGGCAAATGGTTCATCCTTATACCATTTGCGAGCAGTGTTAACACTAGTTAGGTGGTCCCCAACATGTATTCCTCTCCTCCTATCACCGATATCAAACCAATCACATCTAAACAAATATACATGACGCCAACCCATGTAACGTAATTGCAATATGTCAATCAATACACCATAAAAATCAATAGGTTGTGATCGGTGTTCCCCTTGAACAACAACCCCACTATTCTGGGTTGCACAAAATTCTCCATGCTTTATTGTGTGGAATCTGATGCCATTCATTATGCAAGCAGAATATGAAGATACCCATGGATCTGGTCCACAAGCGAGTGCATAAATGTCACCGGAAACGTCATCAGGACTTGCTGAACGTATTTCTTAAATCTAAACATGGCGGTGTGAAATAAGGTACTTAGCCATACTCTAGAATAAAAGTAAATTGACAAGATTAAATGTGGGTTGATTTTAGAGATAACGTACCTGTGTACGAAACCAACTTGGAAATTCAACTTGATGTCTACGTTCGATATTCTCGGATGAAATTTCTTTCAACTTCGCATGGTGCTCACTGCGGAAACATATGCAGATATTTAAACTGAGACAGGTCTTTGTAAAGAACAAACTAGAAAGCAATGTACAAGTAATGGAAACAACCAAAATACTTACTCTATGTATTGACTTATCTCAGCACAATTATTAAGCACGTACCACCTTGCCTTTGCAAATAGTGGTTTATCTAATCAATTGGAGGTAGGTGAGCCCAAAGGACGTATCTTTTGTGAGAAAATAGAGAAATATTTAGATTCTATACCCTTATCTATATCTTTGTTTCTTTCCTCCCGATTATGTATGGTCCCAACATCATGGATGTACAGTGAGCAAAAAGATAAGCATTCAACATGGACATATGCTTGAGCAATTGAACCTTCTGGGCGAGCCTTATTCCTGACATAACGCTTGAATTTTCCCAAATATCTTTCAAAAAGATACATCCACCTATATTGAACAGGCCCTGCAAGGTAAGCCTCGCGGGGTAAGTGAATGGCGAGGTGTACCATGATATCGAAGAAAGCAGGTGGGAAAATCATCTCAAGCTTGTAGAGGATAATCGCAATGTCATTTTGTAGTCGCTTCAATATGTCTAGTGTTAACGTCCGGGCACACAAGGCCGTGAAAAAGGAACTGAACTCGGTCAATACAAGACGAATATTAGATCGTAAAACCCCCCAATTGCAACCGGAAGTAATCTTTGCATGAATACATAACAATCATGACTCTTCATTCCTAATATCTTTCCATCAGCAACTGAAACACATCTAGAAATATTCGAGGCAAAACCATCGGGAAATTTAACAAATGCAAGCCATTCACAGAAATGTCTCCTCTTATTGATATCCAACGTGTAGGAGCCAAGCATCATGGAGTACCCATTCGCCGAAGGTTGTAAATGTAATTCCTTCCTTAACCCAAGCTCCATCAAATCCCTACGTGCATTAGCTGTATCTTTGGTTTTTCCTTCAATATTCATCAATGTTCCTAAGACATTGTCGCAGATATTTTTTTCAATGTGCATGATATCAAGATTATGTCTTAACGGCAACATGGACCAATAAGGTAAATGGAAGAATATACTTTGTTTTGTCCAGTTCAATTCAGATGGTGTGCGTTTTCTCTTTCGAGAGCCTTTGCCAAATTCAGTGTTACCAATTTGCTTTAGTTGATGGAGTACATCATATCCTACTAGATCTGGAGGTGGCAAGCGATGATCCTCGCATCATTGAATGCAGCCTTTTTCTTTCTCCAAGCGTGCGTGAATGGCAAGAAGCGACGATGACCCATATAACAATGTTTCCTCCCATGTTTCAACCACTTTGAATCTGTGTCTACATTGCATAATGGGCAAGCCATCTTTCCTTTTGTGCTCTACCCAGAAAGATTGGCACATGCGGGGAAATCATTAATTGTCCATAATGGTGCAGCATGTAACTGGAAATTTTCACGCTTTGATGCATCATAGGTATCTATGCCGTCCTCCCATAATTCTTTTAAGTCATTCACTAAAGGTTGCAAATAAACATCAATGTCGTTTCCCGGTGCTTTGGACCCAGGTATGAGTAAGGAGAGTATTAAGTACGGATCTTTCTTGCACAACCAAGGGGGCAAGTTGTATGGCACGAGTATCACAAGCCAAATGCTATAAGGTTTACTCATATTGTTGAATGGATTGAATCCATCACTGGCTAGCCCCAATCTCACATTCCGAGCATCTTCTGTAAACCAGGTGTAGTATTTATCAAATTGTCTCCACATCTTAGAATCAGCAGGATGCCTTAAAGTATTGTGGTCATCAAGTCATTCATCTTTATGCCATCTCATTTCTTTTGCAATATTCTTTGACATAAACAGTCTTTGTAACCGAGGTTTCAGAGGAAAGTATCGCAATACCTTTTGGGGAATCCTCCCCTTTTTTCTTCTACTTGACACCCACCTTGACTCGTTGCATTTAGAACAACTTTCTTTATCAGCATCATCTTTCCAAAAAAGCATGCAGTCACTTGGGCAAGCGTCTATCTTCACATAACTAAAACCCAACCCATGCTCTAAGTGTCGAGCCTCATGGTATGAGTTTGGCAACTGAATATCTATGAAAGTTGATTTTAACAACTGTAAAACCATGTTAAATGACTTGATAGTCCACCCACCAATAGTTTTGATATGGAGTAGCTTAACTATAAATGAAAGCTTAGAGAATTTTTCGCAACCGGGATAAAGTGGACATCTAACATCATCTAACAATTGTTCAAAATTTTTCGATTGCCGCTCACTCATGGTAGGTTGTGAAGTAGTACCCTGTTCTATGGAATCATGGTCCATGAATGCACCAACACGAATGTCCCCTATCATCTCATTCATATCATCAACATAATTCTGATTGTCATTATATGTATTCTGATCACTGTCTGACGAATTAGCACTCCAACTTTCACTCTCCCCATGAAATATCCAATGTGTATAATTTGGGAGAATACCTATCATGAAAAGATGATCTTCGACTTGAGCTATTGGTAAGAAAATGTTATTACAACATCTTTTACATGGACACCTAAAGGTAGTGCTTCCAGGTGCATGGGCTTTGGCCATTGTGAGGAGTTGCTTAATCCCTTCAGCATACTCCCGTGACGTAAACCTATTTGGCACGCGCATCCAATCCTTGTCCATTTAAACCCCAATCGTATTGAGGATGAATCTACCTTTTACCACAACAGTACTGAGTTAGTAAGGGGCAAAGGCACATATAAACAAAGTGACTTAGTAAGGATAAGACACAAACATTGGTTTAATTAGTTAGAGAAATAGGCGTATCTTAAACTTTTAGAGGAATTAAGCGTATTAGTGTATTGCATGAAAGGGAGTTCAAAGGCGCACAACATAATGGATGTAAGGTAGGGATGGTTTTATTAAGTTCAGGTCGAAGAAAATGCCAGTTGTGGGTGCCTATAAAACCTGATTCTATAGGGTTGCATTCTCTAAACCACCTTCTACATTTAGAATGTGCCAACTCCCCATGTAGCAATATACTTGAAATTGGTTGCCAATTACTTGTGGACACTGAGATAGGCAAGACATTCCCCAATATCTATGAACCTTACGCATGCAGCACATACTTGGAAGCAGTAAAATCATAACATTTAAGATCTATGTGCTAAACCATTCACAACATACATTAATAAATGATGGTCTGATTTTTCAATCTTTTAGGGGGGGGGGGGGGGGGTTGGTTTACTAAGAAGAGTATGGGGACTTATGGTGTAAGCTTATGAAAATTCATTACAAAAGGTTGGGATAATTTTGTGAAAAAAGTATATTTTGGGGTCTGGATGTTTTTTATGTTTTCCATGTTTTCTTGGTTTTCAGCCATTATTCTTAATGGTGAGGCAGTCCATGAGTTTTTGTTTTCGCTGTTTTAGTAGTTGAATGTTCTTAGGTGTTTTTTTTGAAGGCGACCTGTATACATGGGCTTCGCCTATTACATTAGTTGAATAAAATTGTTACCTATTTCAAAAAAAGATATGCAAATTATACCTTACTACTTGGGGGGGGGAAAAGTTGCAGATACCATACTAGCTTTTTATTTATTTATTTATTTTTTCCAGGAAAACAATAAAGCAGATAGCGTGCAGATTATAATTTAATTCCAACTCATGGATGGCACAGGGATTGAACACCTGGAGGCTCAAGAGAGCATAAATATCTATATATAAAACTGTATTATGTAGCCTAAGAAAGCTTTATAACCAATCCCAAGGGAATCAGCTTCACTTTTCATCTTTATCTCAGGCCCCTCAGAATCTAAATTTTCTCAAAATGCTTGACAGTGAAAAGAAATCAGTTCTCATTACAAAAGTTCACTACACTTTCACTCGACAATTAAATACATATATGCAGTAACATAAAGGTGGAAAAACTTAATTATAATGAAAGAAAAAGCAAGCTGGCATGCAATATTCAAAAGACAAGTTATAAATTGGAGCTAGCTAGCTGGTCCTGCATGCAACATACCATGCATTAAATGGACCCATATATCTATCTATCTATATATATATATGCTAGCTGTGTGCCGGGGGACATCTAAATGCATTTGAAACTGCATGGGTCATTACTTTATAACATGATGCATGATCTACACATATAGAGTATGCAAAACATAAAAGTAGTAGTTAAGAGTTATAACATGATGCATGATCTACACATATAGAGCATGCAAAACATAAAAGTAGTAGTTAAGAGGCTGCATGCAACCTAGTTAGCTAGAATCTCTTGGATAAATGCAATTAGTGATGGATGGAATGTCAAGGGAAGATCAAGACTATGATCACATACATAAATGGAGTTGCTTTTTGACCAATATTCTGCACATCCTCAAAGTTTCCATATTTAAGTCAATGATCAGATCAGGAACCAAGAAGAAAATGCTAATTGAAGTTCTAAAGTTTAGTTGGGATTAACTTTCTTTTAAATTAGCAAAGGGTAGAATATATGCTTCCCAGTACTAGAACTTATTTGCGTTACAACCCATCTCACTATCATGAATGAATGGTATAATTCTGGCCTAGCCTGCTAGTGAATTTGAGGTTCTGTTAACTTCAGTGATCATGCATTACATTGAAAGGCAGAAATTTTAGTAGTGAGCTAGGGGATTACTGATTTGATTGACTCAATCTGGACTATATATATATATATATATACATGATATATACTTCTAAAGCACCCCCGGGCAGGGGGGCATCTGGTTCTTATCTACAATTAAATATGCTGATGATGATCACTTTTGCAAAACTGCTTTGAAAATATTCTTTTAGAATCCTTTTATCAAAACCATAAATCATTGAAGGGCCCTTGAATACATATAATATGGATGGGAATCAAACATACACAAAGCAAAAGAGCATTTTCATGAAAAGAAAAGGGAAAGGACTTGAGTTATGTTTTTTTCTCAGTCCTACACTCATGGAAGCCAAAATTATCTAGATAGATATGTAATATGAAATCTTGGAGACCATTATGACCTAGAGTCAATTTGAATATTATAGTCTTACCCCTCTCTCTGGCTCTCTCTCTCTATATATATATCTCATAAAAGTAAACCCATGAATTATTTGTTATTTGATATGATACGTTAGATTGTAAAACTACCTATAAAGTAAATTTAAAATATTATATGAAACTTTTGTGGATTTATTTTGTGAAATTGTAGCACTTATATATATATATATATTGTCGCATTTTGGTTTTCTTGATTTAGTTTTGTATGGTAGTGTCACTTCCTCTCTAACGAAATTTTTTCAATAAAGATATATATATATATTGTTTTTAAAAAAAAAAAGTTTAGTTCCTCCACCTCCTCTAGCTTGGCCAAGACAAATACATTAAGGGGCATGCAATAGATAATTTAGAGACAAAAGCTGCCACAATCTCCCAATTAATTAGGATGTTGGATTGTCATATCTGCTGCATGCATATATATATATATATATAATGCGCATGCTAAGTGCTTATGATCCAATTAATTATATCATATCATTCCATAACTTAGAATATTGGACTGCAGAGCTTCCTCTAAGGACTCTACTACAGGCATGTTGGACTGCATGATTCTTGACATTAATATCCCCTTCTAAGGCACTGCCACAACACAAGGATCTTTTTTTTTTTTTAAGTAAACGGTAGTATTAATAATAATAGGCATAGCCCCAGTACACAAGACAGTATACAAGAGATAAAACCTATTTAGGTCGCTATAGAAGTGACAAGGAAATCATGTACATTCAAACCATTAAAATCTATAGCTAAGAACATGCTGATCATTATGTTTGATAAGAACATGCTGATAAGAATGCATGTTTATCTGTGGACGAGTAGACTCCAGAGAGAGAGAGAGAGAGAGAGAGAGAGAGAGAGAGAGAGAGATCTAGAGAGAGAGGTCATAGATTGTGATTAACTGGTTTTAGTATCCATCTAATACAAGGAAAGATGCAACAGAGAAAAGAGAAAGGGAAAAAAAAGACTGTCATGACTGCTTACATTACTAGGAGAAAGAGAGAGGGGCACATAAACAAAGGACATTATGTAGTTGGAGATTGGGGTATATTAATATCACAGCCCACTAAATCCAATCAACTTGGCCAACCCAAAGGTTATAGCCATGGTAATCAAACCTCCAAGCAAAACCCCCACAACAGACCTAAACACAAGGGCCTTACCTAACAGATCCCCCAGCCACCCAAAAAACACCAAAGCCAAGCTCACTGTCCCAACAATCAACCTCACTCTTACCTTATACTCCTCTATAAATGAAGCTAACTACAATTGCAAATTTGGTGGTTATAATTGTAATTGTACTTTGCACCAATCACACTTAATTTGTAAGTTTCAACATAACTTTCAGACACAGAGGCTCAAGGCTAAAGTATGGGAAATTGGTTCAAACCCTTTGTTTCTAACGTAAAGCATGAATGGTTTGCTGTGAAATTTTTTTAATTCTCTACGTACGAAATTAGACTATGGGTAGTAAATATTGGACAGCAACTAAGATGGAACAATTCAGTGTTTACCTATACAGACACGTTGGAAATGCTTATATATATGCTTACATTCATGCCGACACAGAGTATTGTAGTTGAAGGAGAGAGCTTACCGCAGGAGGTCGTGGCGCTCTAAAATGCTAGGCTGGTACGGCATCCACGGTGGAGCAGCCGTGATCATGGAGGGAGCTGGCGTTCAAAGGGGGCTGCAGTAAATTGTTAATCACGGAGGAGAGAGAGGGCATTTGTAAGACATATAGATAGATCTAGAGAGAGACAGAGAGATAAATCAACGGTGGAAAATTGAGAGAAAAATGAGGAGTTTCCGGGTGAACTGCGACGAGACGGCAGCAGACTTACAGTGAGTCACGACGGCTTCAATTTGTTAGAGAAGAGACAGAGAATCGGGCACCCAATTTGACACAGTCTGTCAAAAGCCCTTATAATTATAGATGAGTTGTAACGGCGGGTCATAGTTGACGCTTCAACCAATAAGAAAAAATCACTTATGGCTTAAAGACCTATAGTAGCGACACACACCTGCCACTATAAACACTAGCCTCACAGGAATCCATTTTAACTCATTTAATAGAAAAAATTTACGGCGACTTTATGTGATTTTAAAATTGCGCCACAATAACATTTATTTATCGCCGTTTCATTACAGTCCAACATAAGAATGCTACATGAAGAATATTTACGGCAAGACTATCTTGTAGCAAAATAATTTATTAACAGTGATTTCATAAACTGCCATGTAATTCGCATGAGCATGTAGCGATTTTTTTGCTACGAGCAAAATTTGCCGTAAAATGTTGGTAATTTGCGGCAATCACAGAACTCGACGCAAATAATAAAACTAAAATGGTAAGCTTCATCAATTTTCAGCTGATATCCATTGCTGCAAAAAAAAAAAAAAACGCAACAAAAGCTGCTTTATGTTGTAGTGTTACATGGAGTTTTTCGACCATTTGTAGATATTTTCACATGCTGACTCCTTCATAAAAGTTGTTTATCTTTGAGTTTAATTTCCATAGATATATTATTAGTCTCATTCCATGGTCATTTTTTGGTCAAAACTATTTTTAACCATGGAAAGGTCATTCTGGGTGTAAAACTGGAGAGTATGTTATGTTTTGAAGTTTTTGACCAATCTAATAGACATATCTTGGTCTGAAAATTTTATGGAGTGTTGTTAGCATATGTTTATGAGTTTCCATTGAGTTTTTGTTGAATGAATACAGTATTTGATGATAGATTTTCTTAAATCTAGAAACTTGAAAACTGGAAGTGAAAAAATAATTTTTGTTTGGAGAAAGTTTGAATATTTCGAGGTTTGATCTTACTCTAAAGGCTTTGATATTTTTATATGATGATCCTAAATCTCTTATTTTAATGTTAGGATGTTATTTTGAAGAAATTTAGTATTAGTTTCAAAAATATGATTTTTCTATGCAAGAGGATTTTGATTAGGCCTAAGATTTGATGTTTTTGGATTAGATCTATGTTTTATTTGATTTTAAGCCATGTGATTTTAAGTTTTATGGTTGGATATTCTTTAGGACACATTTTTATTAGGACACATTTTTAAACCATGTGATGCTTTAGTTTGAAGATCTTACCTTCTTAAGCCATTGATCAAGAGATTTATCAAAACTAGTTGAGAAAAAAGTTTCTGTTTTTGGACAAAGTGCAAAACCAAAAACTCTAAGTGTTATTTTGTGATTTTGGTGACTTTAGTTTGATGATTTAAAACATGGTTGTTCTTAGGATGATGTTATCAATATGTTAGAAGTAAGATTTGATTTTTTGAAATTCTTGGAGATGTTTTGATTTAGGGTCAAAGCTTGTGATTCAAGTATTTGGATCTTTTTACAAAAAAATTTTGGTGTGGATTATTAGCTTTTTCTAGATGGACATTTTAAGTATGGTTTTAAACTTAGAATAGGAAGATCTTTGTTACAAAATTTTGGTTTAAGCATGAGTTTTGAAGTTGGAAGGAATTGCAATAAAAATCATGAGAAATGGTCTATGGATGTTTCGGCCATAGTGTGTTTTTCATTGTTGTGATTTGTTTTAAATTTTTCTGAGTTGATATTTGAGTTTAGGACAAAATTTACATGAGGAATGTAAATTTTTAAAAGTTTTAGAGTTAGGATGTGAAATCCTTTAGTTAGGGGTAAAATGACCATTTTTCCCACATGTAGAGGGTAAAATACTCTAAGTTGTCTCTTTTACACATTTCTAATTGTTAATAATTAAATGTCTAACTTTTAAAATATCCTCTTACAGTTCCTCGTGTTTCGTACTTTTTTTCATTGAACGTGATAAACGAGGTAAGTTAGTTTCTAACTTACTATCAGTTTACTATGTATGTAGGATGGGTAAGGAACTATAATTTATGTATATATGTTATCATATATGCCATGCCATGCTATGTCATTGCATGTTTATCTGTTACACATGATTTTTTTTATTACGAATGCTTATCTGTTACACAATCTATTCTATCACGTATTGCTATATGTTACAAGTATGTCATATTATGTTATGCCATTTATTACATGTATGCCATATCATGTACTATTACATGTTATGCCATGTTATAAAATATTGTCTGTTACATGTTATGTCATACTATAAAATATTTCTATCTTAACTAAGTCATGTCTCTCAAGTAACGTTCAAGTCATGTTATGTGATGTCAGGACTTCTGTTTTTTCATATTCCAATCACGTTTGCTCTTGAATACAGTTGTGTATTTTGAGAACAGTTAAGTTTAAGTTATTAGTTAATTTGTACTACGGTCAAGGATGATACGCACTGCCTGGTACTGCAGTCAAGGCCATACGCTGCCGAGTACTATGGTGAAGGAGTATAATCTACCGTTATGTTACAATTAAGGATAATATGCACTGCCTGGTATTGTGGTCAAGGCTATGCGCTGCCAAGTACTATGGTGAAGAAGTATAATCTGCCGTACTATAGAAGGATAATACGTGTTGTCTGGTACTGCGATCAAGGCTATGCGCTATCGAGTACTATGGTGATGCAGTATAATCTGCCGTTATGTTATGTTCACATACATGTTATGTTCATGTTTATGTTAAGTTTCAAGTTCATGTTCATATCATGTTATGTTCACATTTATGTTATGTTCAAACTCACATTCATGTTATGTTATGTTATGTTTACGTTAAGTTTCAAGTTCATGTTCATATCATGTTATGTTCACGTTTATGTTATGTTCAAACTCATGTTCATGTTATGTCATGTTCATTTTCATGTTATGTTTTAAGTTCACGTTCATGTCATGTTATGTTCACATATATGTTATGTTCACATATATGTTATGTTCAAGTTCACGTTCACATTATGTCTCAAGTTTACGTTTATGTCATGTTATGCTCAGGTTTATGTTAAGTTCAAGTTCATGTTTATGTTATGTATGTTCACATTCATGTTATGTTGCTTCACATTCAGGTTTATGTTACGTTTATAACATGTTATGTCTCAAGTTTGGTTCACATTTCTATTCAGGGTATGTCAATTATGCCATGCTATATGTCAAGTTATGTTATACTTACTTACGACTTTAATTATGCATTCATGCTTTTACTGCCATGCATGCATCATTAACTTGTGTGATAGTTTCCTATTAACTTACTGAGATTTGTAATCAAGTCTCACTGTGGTAGTCCCAACTACCATTACCTTCGAATGGTAGACGATGTTTCACGATTAGAGCAGGGAGTAGACACTAGTAGATTGGAGAAGGTTGACTAGACGTCGCAGACATGACACGGAGCTTACAACATCCATAATTAGTTTTTCGATAGTATTCTATCCTCGTTAGTCGAGTTACACAAGTTACTCGACGAACTTCCTCAATAGTATATTTTGGTAATATAAATATGGGGTCTGGTCTCCCATGTTTTTGAAATTACAATCTTCTAAGACTCGTACTGAAACTATGGATATTTATTTTGTTAAGTATGCTTGGATTACGAGTTAACTATTTGGGATACTATAAGTTTGGTGCATAGTATTGCTAAAAAAAAAAATTATCCGCTACGAATATTGCATAATGCTAGATGCATGTTAGAAATATTGCATCTTATATGTCATGAACGGGAGCAGGTAACCTTGTGTTGCATGTCCCAAAGCTTCAGATGTTCGTTCAATCCCAAGTGGAATCTGGGGGCGTCACAATACTATTATCTATTAGTTGATGCATCCGCTCATCACGGTCATGGCTATAAACATGAAATTTTTCTTGAGAAAAATAGAAAGCACAAAAAACTCAAGGTCACAATTCCTGATAATTCTACTGGGGGAGTGGATGATAGTGCAGCAGCTCTTTCCTCCTATATTGGCACAGTAGTTTGAGCGTATGCTCATTTTATGTGCGATCATGGCTAGATATTCCAAATGAGACTAAGGTACACATTTGAGTCGTGTGCCGGTGAGTTTACTTTAAGAGTACATTTTTTTTACCTTAAATAGTATGTCATATTTTTGACATAATTCACTTATTATGATGAATTTGACCTCGATTTTAGCCATAGCGAGGATTTGAGAACTATGAATGAGTTGATGGCTACAGTATTCTGATGTTACTAGGGATGATGTCATGACCACTTCAAGAAGTTTGAGACATTGGAAGAGGTTGTGCAGTCCCCTTTCCAAAACATAAAGTTAGACGATTGAAGTAAGTGTTGTGATCTTTTTGCAAGTTCAGATTATCAAGTATTCTAGATTTATATCTTTTTATTATTTACATTTATATTCGTTCAATATATTATATGTAGATGTATGACAATTAACGTTCTTAATTAATTTTGTAACACTTAAGCTCTACAAATACACAGAATAGATCCACTTTGACAGTCTACTATTGTGCAAGTTCAAGGTTATTCCTTTATCTTGGTGAGAAAATGGTAAATAATAACTTATAGAAATTTATTTATTTTTTCTGCTATTCTTTTATTTAAGTACTAACATAATCTTTTAAAATTGCTAATGTGGCATTGTTAGAAATGTGATAATCCTAAAAATTTTTCCCTCATTCATGTCTATGCGATTGCTCACACTAATGAGCATAGTGAGTGCATGGATCCTGCCATTGCAGATAATAATGTATGCAGTGTTAATTTTGTTAAATAAATTATGCAACATGTAAATAATTTATTTTTTATTTGTATTTCTTTAATACGTTATTTATTGTGTGTTTTCTTTCTAATTGCAGGCAAAAATGATGGAGATGCAATCAGCTTCTGAGGAATAATCTCCTAGTGACATAGGCATATTCACACAAGTGCTCGAGACCAAATTTAGTATAGTAAGAGGTTGGGGACGTTCTTTCAAGAATCTCGGTTTATCCTCCACAACCTCATCGACTTCATAAATTAATAATCTTACCAAAGATTTAGAAGCAGCACGACGAGAAAATAAGTATATGAGATCGAGATAACAAGAGTTGGAGTCTTTCTTGGAATGCCAGTCTGATTTAGAGACACGTTTGTAGAAGCAACAGAGAGACCAAGAGGAAAGAATACACATTGAAGTCCAAGAGTAAGTGCAGTGGGAAAGGATGGTTCAAATGGAGCGTGTTATGTCACTGCAGTAGAATCACAGTGGGCGAGGAAAGAAAAATAAATGAATTTTATCAATTATATCATTGTATATAACTTTTAATATCTAATTTTGATATTTTATAAGAGATTGTTAGTTACTGAATCATGGTGTGATATGATAAAATTTGTATATTTTTTTAATTTTATGAAAATAGTATTTCTAATCTGTACGTTCAAAAGTAAATAAGAAAATTTTGAACACTGGTTCACATTCAAACCAACGTTTTAACATAATTACACAAAATTATAATATAACGTTGGAACATACAATCCAACGTTTGAACATACTCACCCTCAAACTTGCAAAATGTTTGAATGTTTAAACGATTAAGATTCGAACAAACCTCCACCCATACCAGTTGCATTCGAATGCTTCTTCGTTAACATTGGAACTAACATCCGAACGTTCTACCCGTTACATTTGAACATTTGTCCGTTAATGTTCAATCAAACATTTGAGCGTATAACGCAGTTAAGATTCAGACGTATAAACGTTCAAACATAAATATGAGACGTTTGAACCATAACCAACGAACATCAACTTCTGTTGTTCAAATGTCAATCGATCGGGTTGACCTTCGAACATTACTTTCTGTGATAGATTTCAATCGTCACAGAAAAATGGCACGTTCGAACATTACACCAAAAGAAACACCTCCAACTGTTACTAAAAATAGTTTTAGTAATCATTGTACAGTAAACTGTCACAAATTATTTTCTGTGACATACAATAAGTAACGGTCGTGGTGACCATTTCAAACCATCACCAAATATATTTTGGTGACATTTTGGTCATTTTTTTGTGACGGTTTCCTCTATCACAAAAGATAAATTATGTTGTAAGGATGTTTTCTCACTGTATAAGTAAAATTCTTTCGAGGATTAAATATAAAGATATAATTGACATTTAATAATAGAAAGATTAGTGCATGTGTCGCCGTACTAGTACCCATGCATGCATACACTTGGATTCTCAAATTAATACATTATCATGCATGCATAAAGATGTACGTCATGTATATGATAAATGCATGAGTTAATATGATTATGTTATAAATATGGCCTACCAAAAATTATATAGAACATACGTCTTTCATATTAAAATCTTATAAAACATTAGGACAATACATGTACATGTACACTTGAGTAAGTCGATATCATACATACACTATGTCCAGATCAAAGAAAGAATAATTAATTAGGTGGATGGAATCCCAATGATTTCTTAATCTATTCTTATTTTTGGTCGCTTATCATGTTCTTGATCATGATAATCATCTTAATCATATTGTGGATGTCGGTAATCAGTTTCTTTTTCACAGCCTCTTGTGTATTTATTAGCTAGTGCTTCAAGGCAACTCAAAGTATTAGGATGCATTTTGCAGTCTGCAGGAATATTAGCAGCTTGTACAGCTCCATAGCTGAGGGAGCCTGCATTTGTATCTTGAACCCAAAGCCCACAAACCATAAACAAGCAGATCGGGAAAATAACAGTTCCTCTTGACATTGCCATCATGCTTCAATGAAGATTGCAATTAAAGGATGTTCTCTTGTCTAAGTGGAGTTTACAGGCTGGCGAGATGATAAATAAGAAAGATAGAAAGAAAGAGGGTTGCTAGCTAGGTGACTCTGGGATATTAAAAGGTGGGTGGTGTTGGCAGATTTGTAGCACAAGGTTGCTCTAAATATAACCTATTTGCATAGATCATTTGCATGCACGAGTTTGTTGCCCACTATTCCTTGTCAATGTCATATAGAAGGGAGCAATACTATCTGGATAACTTGTTGTTTATTTAGGCATATACATATATATATATATATATTCTAAATATAGGGTATAAAGAGAATCAGTTATAAGATAAATGTGTTTGATGGCGAGGAACATTGAAAATCGTGTAAATATGATTATGTATTTTCTCTAGATAAATCTCGAACCCGTATATTGTGCATGCACAAGGCTTTTAACAAGTTTTGTAACAAATTTAAAGCACATAATCATGTCGTAGGAAAGCAAAAACAGAGCACTTAAATTATTAGTTGTGTTTTAATGGTTAAATAAAAGAGTTCTTCTGCAGGGCATCCTACACCGCATACGTTACGTGGCATTTTTTGTTTTTTTTATTTTATTTATTATTATTATTATTTACTAAAATGCAAAAATGCAAGATTTTGAACTCTTTTTCCCCCTTCGCCTACCTTCTTCCTTCCTTCAGCGTTCTCCCCTCCACCAATCTGATCACCCGAGTCTTCTAGTAGTTTGTTTTCTTCATCTTCTCTACCTCTACTAGTGATGAAAGTTACCTTTCTCTCGATTTCATTTCCCAAGTAAATATCTCTCAATTTCTAACGAATTTTTCTCATACCCATTCTATATATGTGTTTCTGTGGTTTGTTTTTGTGTCTTTTTTGTGTCTTTATGTAGTTCTTGAATGTGTTTTTGGTTGTTGATTTCACTCTCCCTCCCTCTCTCTCTCTCTCTCTCTCTCTCTCTCTCTCTCTCTCTCTCTCTCTCTGTGTTATATTTATGGTTGGTTGTGGTTGGTTGCTGATTTGGGCATTTTTCTATTCTTATTCCTAATGCAAGACAAAATAAAGAGTTTGTATCAAGAAAATAAGTTTGAAATGTAAATACTTGGAAAAAAAATATCACTATAGAACTTGCTAGCAAAAGGAAAATAAGTTTGAAATGTAAATAACTACCTGTTCCTTGCTAGCAAAATCATCGCCCAGAATGAGAAAGAGCGTGTTGTGGCACTCCTTCCTGCCAAAGGAAATATGACATTTTAATTTGCAAGACATATTGATATAAATGAACAAATGTAATTGAAGATAATGATGATCTGCGATAGCTCACAAATTCACATGTTTAACACTTGTGTGATTTGATAAGCTTACGTTTTGTTCAATAAAAAAACTTTGATATTTTAATAGCAGTATATTTTACAATCTAACCAAATCAACAACCATGCTTGATATTTCAAAAAGCATACTTTCAAGCAATGATTGATTCCTGAAAGAACAAATCATATCAGACCATTATAAAGATGGAAATGTTTATAAACTATACACAATGTAGTTGTAGCCTAGACATAAGATATATTAGCCTTAACTAATATGGATTCTCTCATAATTCATATGGTATAAGAAACAAGACTTGGTCAGAAGGGAAGCACCCGAGGTTTTGTCTCTATAAGAAACAATACTTAATGAAAGAGTGATGAAGAGATTAAAATTTAAGCTGGATATTAAAAACTGCTTGGCAGTGAGTTGTGAAGGTAGGAGTGGAGGTCTTGCATGACTTTGGAAAAAGGAAGATGATCTTACAATTATGCATTTTTCAATATCACAATTCCATGCTCAAATTAGAGTTGAGGATACTGTTATAGATCCTTGGTTCATCACTGGGATCTATCGTCAACCTGATGCTTCTAAAAGGTATGACACATGGGCTGTAGTAAGATCCCTCAAAGTGGCTCAAAACCAAGCTTGGCTACAAATGGGAGATTTCAATGAAGTATTGGGAACCAATGAGAAATGTGGGGGCAAGCAAAGACCAGAAAGGTAGATACAGACCTTTAGGAATGTGTTGGATGATTGTGAGCTCAAGGGTCTAGGTTATTCTAGAAATCTATTCACTTGGTGCAATAGGAGGGAGCCTGATCATTGCATTAGTGAGAGATTAGACAATTCCTTGCAAATGTGAGGTAGTGTGCAAGTTACCCAATGGCTCGAGTGCATCATGGCAGTGTAGCATATTGAGATCATGTACCTATTATTTTAAGGTAGCAATTGGATCATTACCAAAGTGAATGAAAGAAATTATTCAGATTTGATGCTATGTGGGTGGAGGCATCAGACTATAAAAGGGTGATTAAAAATGCATGACAAGTGGAACAATGAGCTAATGTTATGAACTCTAGAATGAGTAAGATTGAAAGATGTGGCGAAATTTTGATAGTATGGAATAAGGAAATATTTAGACATGTTAAACAAGGAATTGAAAAGGCAAGAACTAAACTGCTACACTTTTAGAGAAGTGATCCAAAAGGCCATTGGGGGATTGAGCATAAAGTAGCTTTTACTGAAATTCAACATTGGCTTGAGAGAGAGGAAATTATGTTGAAGCAGAGGTCCAAAGCACTATGGTTGAAAGAAGGGGACACCAATGGAAGTTTCTTTCATAATAAAGCTTCATAGAGGAAAAGGAAGAACCTTATCAAAGGTCTTAAGAATGAACATGGTTTATGGAAGCTGAATGAAAAGAGGGATAATTTGATACTTGAGTACTTTAGTACTCTCTTTAAAGCATTAGTAGAGGTAGGGCAAATGGATTTCTTGGAAGGGTTGAGAGGTAAACTTGATGGGGATATGAATGAGAATCTATTAAGAGTGTTTAGTGCAAATGAATTATATTTGACCCTTAATTAGATGAATCCTAATAAGGCCCTAGAGCCTGATGGAATATTGGCACCTCTTTTTTTATCAAAATTCTGGAATGTGGTTGTAAAAAAAGTGACAAATGCTATTCTTAAGGCCCTTAATCATGGTCAGTTTCCACAGGAGATAAATCATACCTTCAAAACCTTGATCCCAAAGAAGAAGCAGCCATAGTTAATATATGATTTTAGGCCAATCAACTTGATTATGTCATGTTATCTATAAGGTGATTTCAATAGTCTTAGCCAATAGACTTAAAGAAGTACTACAAGTCATTATTTCAAACTCACAGAGTGCCTATGTACTTGGAAGGCTTATAACAAATAACATACCTGTGGCATATGAGCTGGTGCATTTCCTAAAAAAAAAGAGGTTGGTAAAAAGTGTTTTATGTCCCCAAAGCTAGATATGAGTAAAGCTTATGATAGGTTGAAATTTTCTAGAAGTTGTTATGCAGAAAATGAGCTTTGATGGAAAATGGATCAAACTTGTGATGTTTTGTGCGAAATCTATCACTTTTTCCATACTTGTGAATGGGTTGCCTAAAGGTCCTTTATTTCCATCTCGAGACTTGAGGCTAGGGGATCCCATATCCCCTTACCTTTTTCTGTTGTGCATTGAGGGCCTAATAAAATTACCACAGCAGGCAAAGAGACTTAAATAGATTGAAGGCATACAACTATGCAAGGGAGCTCCTAAGCTTAATCACCTTTTATTTGCAGATGACAGTGTGTTCTTTTGTAAGGCAACATTGCAAACTTGTTTGAATATTCAACATTTACTTGACATATATGAGAAATCATCGGGTCAAAGGGTGAACAAAGAGAAGACCTCAATGGTATTTAGTAAAAATGTCCAAAGTAGTCAACAAGAGGAAATAATGGCTTTCAAGGGAGTCCAACACTATCATTTGCATGAAAACTAATAACTAGCCTCATTGATGAAGAAACTAGATGGTGGAAAGTGGAAAGGGTTAGAAGATTACTACCCCCTCAAGTAGCATAAGAGGTATTCAAAGTGTTGCTTAGTTCAGAGAGTAGACCTAACTGTATCATTTGGGAGCATGAGAAGTTTGGGATATTCAGTGTAAAGAGTGCATATGATCTTTTTAGAAGTAGTCTAGTCAAGATGGAGAGTGTTCAAATGCAGAAGAGCAAGTAAGGTATGGAGGAAACTTTGGCAAATGAAGGTGGCCAATAAAGTCAAAATCTTTGCTTGGAGAACCTGCATAAATGGGCTTCCAAGGTAGCCACATTTTACAGCATGCTTTTTATGAATGGTGTAAGGATAAGGAAGAAGATGTGGAACATGCCTTATGCTATTGCTTATCTGCAAGGCAGTCATGGAATCAATACTTTCCTGACCTGTTGGCAGCTGATACTAAGGTGGATCTGATGCAGATTGCTATGAAGGTTATGAATCGAGGCAAACAAGGAGATCTTGACCAGTTCTTTCTTATAGATTGGAGCATGTGGCATAGAAGAAACTAGAAGATTGTGAAATTGAGAATGCTTTGATGTTGGCTAAGGACTTCAAAGAGTCTAGAGATCATAAACAAACTAGAAAGCTAACAAGTTGTAGCTGGAAGGCTTCTTCTCAAGGTGCACTGAAGTTAAATGTCGATGGGGCCATTTTTTAGGATCAGAATAGAGCAGGCGTGGGTGTCATTCTAAGAAATGAATCCTGTGAAGTAATTGTGGTTGCAAGTAAGAAAGAAAATGGAGTGAATGACCCAATGGAAGTTGAGCTTCTTGCTATTTTGATAGGGCTACAAATCTTCATCCCTATGTGCATATATATACTTATTATTGAAAGTAATTCATTGCTTATAGTAAATGAACTGCTTGAGGCAGGTGAGTAAAGGTCTTTGTGGGGAAATCTTGTTTATGAGGTAAGGAAATTGATGAAGATGCTCCAGAGATGTTCTATTCAACATAATGGATGGCTACTGAAGCAGTTCACACTTTGGCAAAGTTTAATTTGCCTTACGTACATCTAGATGGCTCGGTGATTTGGTAGGGTTGATTCCCAGAATATAGTTCAAAGATTATTTAGTTTGAATCTTTCATTTAATTGTAGTTGTTTATGAATAAAATGTTATCTTCCTATCAAAAAAATAAAAATTACCTCATGCCTATTCAACTATAATTAAGCATTCTGAGTACATTCAATAGACAAACTTGTATATAAAGTTTTCTACGAACTAAAACACTTTTGTAATACATACTATTGGGTATCGTTTTGCACATCATGAGCTTTGGATTTGACCCTAGAGAATAATCCTAAAGCAAAAAATGATGAAATTTGTCTTGCTGCATTTTTCTAACAAATAATTTTCCTTCTTTTAAATAAGCACTACAACAAAAGTGTATTTTAGTGACGGTTTGGAAATTGTGATAGTCTGCAAACCGTCACTAAAATGCATTTTCTATGATGGTTTGTGGAAACCGTCACTAAAAACTAGTTAGGATATTTTTTAACGTTCAATTGTGTCAAATTTTTTGTTTGAACGTCACATGCATGTTCGAACGTTCGGTCTACTTACGTGAAAACGTGAAGATTTTTTGCGCCAACTTTTGACCGTTAGTGGTTTAACATTCGAACGTTAAATGTTAATTTTTATTTTTGAAATTGACTATAATATATATTTTTTTATATAAAGAAAAAAATATAGATTTGTTTATATATATATATATATATAAGCAGGCTCCCATCCCCATTAGCGGGGCTAGATGTGTGGCTAAGGCCCAGCTTTTTAATATTAATATTATATAAGCTAACATTAAAGAAAATTGAGAATAGAAATTAAAAAAATAATACACACATTAAATAATATTGTCCATTACATATATAGCAAATGAAAAACAAAAATGATTAATTTTTGCAACGAACACTCGGAACTACTAGTTTACAAAAGATCGAAATTCCTCAGTCAATATCTCAACCTTATTATTTAGGAAATCTACATGATTGGTAAGCTGTGTGACAGTCTGATCTATATGCGCAATCTGTCTATCGGTCCATATGCGTCTTCATATCTACTATCTCTACATCAACCCAAGTAGGTCTCACATCACCCGCAAATGCACCCGCTGGCTGCTACGTCGGCTGCTAACTACTACTCGCAATAAGGGGAGCAACACTTGCCCCAGACTCGGTTGGAGGAACAAGATTTGATACAGGACTAGACTGATGCCGAGCATACCCCCACCCCTGTCCAATGCTCTGACGGTGTGTAGTCTTGTCAATGGGGCTCACTTTAAGGATTTGTTTACATTTCGAAAGTTTTGATGCCTGGGTTTGGTTTTCTTGATTTATTTTGTATCACCCAGGTGTCCTTTTTGTAACCACGGTTTTCCTCCGCTACAAGTGAGGGCTATCAATAAAATTGGGGTACAGTCCTCTTCTTTAAAAAAAAATGTGGAAGAAAGGTAGCAGTTGACTCTGGCTGAAGGAGTTTGGCCTCTCGAGCTCCGTGCGGTCTTCGCCAATGAGGATGTAGAAATCCTGATCCCGCTCATCATCACCAGCCTCTGGAGCAGTATCCTCATCCTTGAACTGATTGACATCATGCCGGCCATAAAGTCAGTAGGGCCAGTAGATGATGCAAAAGTGCCTTCATCTACCTCATATGTGCCCAGAGCTGATGCAGCTGATGTGTCACTAGCTTGAGTAGCTTTCGCCTCAGGTAGGTGATGCAGGATCTAGAGTAACTCGGGGTTGACATATGCTAAAATCTCGAACTGTACATTGCGTACAGTGATAGTGTGGAAGGATGCATCCTGAGGCATGGTGGCCATCCCCATGTAAAACTTGAGAGCCATTGCGGGGTAAATCTTTCCCCTCGATATGCATACTGGGCTCCTTCCCCCCTTTGTTTCCTAGTTGTCATATCCTAAGCCATATCCCAAAAAAAAAAAAAAAAAAATTCCAAAAAATTATTAGAATTATAGATATATGCATATCACGGTAGGTTTGGATTATGAGATGAGACATAAAATTCTCATCTCATCTCATCTTATCATTACAAATTTACAGAATTTTTACATCAAATATAATAAACAATTCCACTTTTTCAAATTCTAAAACAATAATAATATTAGAAATTATATATTTTAATACTTTCATTTAAACCAAAAATTCTCATCTCACCTTCCAAACCTATATTGTAATGGAAACTGTCACGGACATACGTTCGAACATCAAGAAGGTTACATTCGAATGATGATATTTTAATAATTAGACACAATTTATATTTGAACATACAATGAATGTACGTTCAAATGTAACAATATATTTGGACTAAATGTATGGAACGTTCAAACGTAACTGGGTCAACGTTTGAATGTTTGGTCAAATTTTAGAAGATAAAGCATTTACATTTGAATGTTTTATCCAACGTACATGGAATACGTTCGAACATTGAATATGGACATTTGAACGTTAAGTTGTTTTCAAGTTTTCAATTGTTACAGAATTTCAAATGATAAACATTCGAATGTTAAACCATAGGAATGGCTGAGTTGACTCAACCATTTCTGAAATCTCATTCTACACGTTTCAGGACCAAAAGTCACCGCAAAAATGAAGTATACACTTCAAGGAAGGTTCCTACAGTGGCTATTTAGCCATTGGCAAATCATGGTGGCTGAAAAATCAAGGAGAAAATCTTACCACAATGAATTTCAATTTTTTTCCACGTTTAATTTAAAAAAAAAAACATATAAAAAGTGAATAGAGGGATGCCTACTTTTTTTATGACAGTTGTGGTGGCAAATGACGACTGTAGTGGCGTTGTAAGTGACGAAACCTGTAGCTATTTTTTTATAGAAAAAGTGAGAAATGGTGAGTTTTTCAGTCGGGCAACTGTTTATATACACGTAACGTAAAAACATTTACACTAGTAATGTTCGAACGTTAATGAAAGCCATTGTTCGAATTTATGTTGGTTGACGTTCGGACATTTACACCATACTTTTGAACGTAAAACTTTGACATGCAAACGTGGACACTTGTATAGACTTAAATCATATTAAATAATATTATATATAAATAATCTATATTAATAATTATTATATTAAATATTATTTATGTTTATATATACTAGTATAGTTATATAATATAATAAATAATATATATAGTGTTATATATATTATACTATACATATTATATGCTATATATTATATGTTATATTTATATATATATATTATATAGTATATATATAATATACTATACATAGGGATAATTACTTTACGAGTGTTAATACAACATCTAGATGGTACGAAGATGATCCATTCGTATTGGCTTGTCAAGCTACCCAAGTCTATTACTTTACTAATCCAATGAAAAGCGTTCTTGAAGATAGTGGAGAGATAATTTGGCGAGTCGTACAAAAATTTGTCCCCCGAAATATATATGAAGTAGGAACCAGTGTGATCAGGAGAATAGTAGAGATGAAGATGATACCCTAATTGTAGAGGCCTACCAGGAAGATAGAGAGGTTATTAACTTGTTTGTTGACCTCAGTGCACTCGAGTTACTACCCTTGTGTAGAGATAATGTCCCACCTGTTCAAAGTAAGTGAGGAAGAAGAAGACGAAGAAGAATCCGAGGAAGTAGATAAGGAGGGCAAAGAAGAGGTTGATGATCATGACAAAGATGTTATTAAGGGAGATTCTATAATAAGCATGGAAAATACATCCAAAGTTGAAAAATAAAAGTCTTAAATATTTTATTCATACAGGTAACTATACAACCAAAAGTACTAAATAAAAGTAATAAATATTTTATTCATATAGGTAAATATTTTCTTTATCATATTAATCATTTTTAAGGATGCCGCCAAAACAACAACGAAGAAATGTGCCTCTTCCGCCAAGTCCCGAATCCATTGAGGACTCCCCACTGAAGGAATTTGCTCCTGAAGAAGTTAACACGTAAGAGACAAACAGTCAGTTGACACCTACCAGTAAGGAAATGTCAATGATAATTAATTATATTTTAATACTCTCAATCACTATATAACTATAAATATACTATTATCTATTAGTTGATGCATCCGTTCATCGCGGTCGTGGCAATACACATGGCATTTCTCTTGAGAAAAATAGAAGGCACGAAGAACTCAAGGTCACAATTCCTGATAATTCCACTGGGGGAAGTGGATGATAGTGCAGCACCACTTTCCTCCTATATTGGCACAGTAGTCTGAGCATATGCTCCATTGTATGTGCGATTATGGCTAGATATTCCAAATGAGATTAAGGAACACATTTGAGTCGTGTGCCGGTGAGTTTACTTTGAGAGTACATTTTTTTTTTACCTTAAATAGTATATCATATTTTTGACGTAATTTTAGGATGAATTTGACCTCAATTTTTGATGTAGCGAGGATTTGAGAACTGTAAATGAGTTGATGGCTACACTATTCTGATATCACAAGGCATGATGTCATGACTACTTCAAGAAGTTTGAGACATTGGAAGAGTCGGTGCAATCCCCTTTCCAGAAGATGAAGTTAGACGATTAGAGGAAGTCTTGTGAGCTTTTCGGAAGTTTAGATTATCAAATATTCTAGATTTATATCCTTTAATTATTTACATTTATATTCGTTCTATATATTATATGTATATGTATTACAATTAACCTTCTTAATTAATATTTTAACACTTAAGCTCTACAAATACATAGAATAGATCCACTTTGACTGTCCACTATCGTGCAAGTTCAAGGTTATTCCATCGTCTTGGTGGGAAAATGGTAAATAATAACTTATATAAATTTATTTATTTTTATGATGTTATTTTATTTAAGTATTAACATTATCTTTTAAAATTTTTAATGTGGCTTTGTTAGAAACTTGTTAATCCTAAAACAATTTCACTCATTCGTGTCTATGCTACTGCTCACACTAATATGCATAGTGAGTGCATGGATCCTGTGGCTGTAGATAATTATGTAAGCGGTGTTAACTTTGTTAAATAAATTATGCAACATGTGAATAATTTATTTTTTATTTGTATTTCTTTTAATACGTTACTTATTGTGTGTTTTCTTTCTAATTATAAGCAAAAATGATGGAGATGCAGTCAGCTTCTGAGAAATTATCTCCTAGTGACATAGACATATTCACACAAGTGCTCAAGACCAAGTTTAGTATAGTAAGAGGTTTGGGACATTCTTTCAAGCATCCTGGTTCATCCTCCATGACCTCATTAACTTCATAAATTAATAATCTTACCAAAGATTTAGAAGTAGCACAACGATAAAATAAGTATATGAAGTCGAGACAATAAGAGTTGGAGTCTTTCTTGGAATGCCAGTTTGATTTAGAGACGCATTTGTAGAAGCAACAGAGAGACCAAGAGGAAAGAATACACAGTGAAGTCCAAGAGCAAGTGCAGTGGGAGATGATGGTTCAAATGGAGTGTGTTATGTCATTACAGCAGAATCATAGTGGGTGAGGAAAGAAAAAAAAATGAATTTTATCAATTTTATCATTGTATATAACTTTTAATAACTAATTTTGATACTTTATAAGAGATTGTTAGTTGTTAAATGATGGTGTAATATGATAAACTTTGTATATTTTTAAACTTTATGAAATTAGTATTTCTAATCTGTACGTTCAAAAGTAAATAAGAAACATTCAAACATTGGTTCACATTAGAATTAACGTTTGAACGTAATTACACAAAATTATAATATAACATTCAAACATACAATCTAACATTTGAACGTACTCGCCCACAAACGAACAAAACATTCAAATTTTTAAACGATTAACATTCGAACAAACCTCCGCCAGTACCAGTTGCGTTCGAAAGCTTATTTGTTAGCATTGTAACTAACGTCTAAAAGTAATGCCCATTACGTTTGAACATTCATTCGTTAACGTTCGATCAGACATTCGAGTGTATAATGCAGTTAACGTTTAGACGTATAAACCTTCAAACACAAATATGAGACATTCAAACCATAATCAATGAACGTCAACTTCTGTTGTTCAAATGTCAATTGGTCGGGTTGACATTTGAACATTCTGTTGGACGTTCGAACGTTACTTTCTGTGATAGATTTCAACCCTCACAGAAAAATGGCACGTTCGAACATTACACCAAAAGGAACATCTCCAACCATCACTAAAAGTATTTTTATTAATCGTTGCATAGTAAACTGTCACCAATTATTTTCTCTGACACACATTAGGTGACGACTGTGGTGACAGTTTCAAACCGTCACCAAATGTATTTAGTAACTTTTTGGTCATTTTTTGTGATGGTTTCCTTTGTCACAAAAGATAAATTATGTTGTAAGGAAGTTTTCTCATTGTATATGTAAAATTCTTTTGAGGATTAAATATAAAGATATAATTGACAATTAATAATAGAAAGATCACTGCATGTGTCGCCGTATTAGTACCCTTGCATGCATACACTTAGATTCTCAAATTAATACATTACCATGCATGCATAAAGACATACATCATGTATATGATACATGCATGAGTTAATATGATTATGTTATAAATATGGCCAAACAAAAATTATAGAACGTACGTCTTTCATATAAAAATTGTATAAAACATTGGGACAATACATGTACATGTACACAAGTAAGTCAATACACTATGTCCATATCAAAGAATGAATAATTAATTAGATGGATGGAATCCCAATCGTTTCTTAATCTGTTCTTATTTTTGGTCGCTTATCATGTTCTTGATCATGATCATCATCTCAATCATGTTATGGATGTCGGCATTCACTTTCATTTTCACAGCCTCTTGTGTATTTATTAGCTGGCGATTCATAGCAACTCGGAGCCTCAGGATGCGTTTTGCAGTCTGCATGAATATTACCAGCTCCTACAGCTCCATAGCCGAGGGAGCCTGCATTTGTATCTTGAACCCAAAGCCCACAAACCATAAACAAGCAGATCAAGAAAATAACAGTTCCTCTTGACATTGCCATCGTGCTTCAATGAAGATTGCAATTAAAGGACGTTCTCTTGTCTGAGTGGAGTTTACAGGCTGGCGAGATGATAAATAAGAAACAAAGAAAGAAAGAGGGTTGCTAGCTAGGTGACTATGGGATATTAAAAGGTGGGTGGTGTTGGGAGATTTATAGAACAAGGTTGTGCTAAATATAACCTATTTGCATGCAGGAGTTTGTTGGCCTCTATTCCTGGTCATTGTCATATAGAAGGGAGCAATATTATCTGGATAGCCTCTTATTTGTTTAGGCATTTACATATATATATATATATATATATTCTAAATATAGGGTATGAAGAGAATCACTTATAAGATAAATGTGTTTGATGGCAAGGAATATTGAAAATCGTGTAAATATGATTATGTCTTTTCTCTAGATAAATCTCGAACTTGTATATTGTGCATGCACAAGGCATTTAACAAGTTTTGTAAAAAATTTAAAGCACATAATTCTTAGTTGTGTTTTAATGGTTAAATAAAGGAGTTCTTCTATAGGGCATCCAACACCACACACGTTACGTGGCATTTTTTGTATTTTTTAATTATTTTATTTTTTTTAACTAAAACGCTAAAGTGCAAGATTTTGAACTCTTTTTACCCCTTCCCCATGTTCTCCCCTTCGCTCGCCTTTGCGATTCCTTCTGCGTTCTCCCCTCCACCAATCTGATCACCCGAGTCTTCTACGTCCGCCATTGTTTTGGGCCATCGAGGAAAATGACTAATCGAAAGCAAGATCGATCTAGCAGTTTGTTTTCATCGTCTTCTCTCCCTCTACCGCTGATGAAAGCTACCATTTCTCTCGATTTCATTTCCCAGGTAAATATCTCTCAATTTTAACGAATTTTTCTCATACACATTCTATATATGTGTTTTTGTGGCGTATTTTTGTGTTTCTATTGTGTTTATGTAGTTCTTGAATGTGTTTTTGGTTGCTGATTTTTCTCTTCTGTTTTTTTTTTTTTTTTAATATCTATGGTTGGTTGTGGTTGGTTGTTGATTTTGGGCATTTTTCTATTCTTATACCTAATGCTAGACAAAATAAAGAGTGTGCATCAAGAAAACAAGTTTGAAATGTAAACACTTGGAAGAACAATATCACTATAGAACTTACTAGCAAAAGGAAAATAAGTTTGAAATGTAAATAACTACCTGTTCCTTGCCAGCAAAATCATTCTCAGGAATGAGAAAGAGCATGCTATGGCAATCCTTCTTGCCAAAGGAAATATAACATTTTAATTTACAAGACAGATCAATGTAAATGAACATATGTAATTGAAGAAAATGATGATCTGCAATAGGTCAAAAATTCACATGTTTAACACTTGTGTGATTTGATAAGCTTACGATTTTGTTCAATAGAAAAACTTTGATATTTTAATAGCAGTTTATTTTACAATCTAATTAAATCAACAACCACGCTTGATATTTCAAAAAGCAGACTTTCAAGCAATAATTAATTCCTGAAAGAACATATCATAACATACCATTATAAAGTTGGAAATGTTTATAAACTATACACAATGCAGTTGTAGCCTAGACATAAGATATATTAGCATTAACTAATACGGATTCTCTAATAATTCATATGGTATAAGTTGATTTTCTCTCTCTGACAAAGATGGTCAAGGTAAAAATGATGGAAAAAAACTCTAAGATATCCTGTATATCTCACCCATATACCTTACAAATAACTGACATTAAAATTTGCAACAAATGTCTAGAGAGAAAATATTCTTGCCGAGATCACTATAAACATAAGATATTTATAGAAATAAGGAAAAACGTTCTCAAAAGAGTATTGACATAGATTCTCTAAGCAAAATAATAATTAATCAACTCTTTAAGAAACAACCACACCGGTTTCTTACAAGAATAGATATAAAAATCAAATAAAGCTCTGAAAACTAAATCCTAAACAAATTAAAGAAAGAGTGACAAATTAACTAATATTCATCTGAAAAGAAAAACACACTTGTTGAACTGGTCATTGTGGGTACATCATGTACGCATCATGTGCGTACATGATTTCACGCCATATTCTGAACGATGATTTGTTAATATATATGTTAATTTTTAAAAGAACAAAAAAACAAAAGTTACGTGAAATGTTCAAAAGCAAATTAAGAATCTAATAGGGTCGGATATATACTCAAATTGTATTATACGTAGCCCAATTGCGAAAAAAAATTACATCCTTAGAAACACACGACCCTAAAACCAAAACGACACAACAGTAATAAAACCTATGCCAACTCACAACAATTAATACTTTCTTTAGAATTTTCTTAGAAGTGCCTACTTTGTGGACGGAAACAGAAAAAGATGTGAAAAATGAGAATCTTCATCGAACAACTCAAGTGATGTAAGTTAGAAATATTTATGGGACTTAAATGTTCATGGTGGGGGTGAAAGCTTTACTTTGGAAAGTAAGAACTAATATCCTGCCTAACAGGAAAAATCTCTGTACAATTAAAGTAATGGAAAGCCCTTTGTCCAATCTGTAATAGATATGAAGAGACAGTGCTAAGAATAGAAGCAAAAATAAAAAAATAAAATAAAAAACCTCAAGTATTGCTTATCTCAATTGTCATTATCTTATTTGAACGTTAATCGCAAATCAAAAGGCAATATATATATATATATATATATATTTTAAGTAAATGAAGTCGCAGATCACTGAAACGGCTTTTGTCGTAGTAATGTTTTCTACATGGTATAGAGTTGTTTTCTATAGTTTTGTCTTAGAGCTGTTTTCTATAAACAGCTTTTGTACATTGAAGAGACACTTGAATTTACAGCTTTCTGAACTTTCTACATGGCATCAGATTTATTTTGTCACAGTGGTAAGAGCGCTTTTACTTTCCCCATCCTTCCTAGAAAACTTTGAGAGTGAAACTGCTCTTACGTACTGTTCCATTTACCATTCATCGATTATGTAACGCCCGGATCCTACAAGGGTCGGAGAGTTACTTTCAGATATTTACAGACTCTAAATTATGTAGTTTCAGAAAAATCAAATTTCAATCATGTAGTTTCAGAAACTTAAAACTCAAATTTCATCTAGATATTTACAGACTCCAAATTATAAAGTCGTCAAAATACTATAAAATCTTTTAATAAAATCTGCCAATCATCAGAAATCTTCTATGAGTAATCCACTATACGTAAATAACCATCTCACCCATACCCCATAATCTTAATCCTCAGCTGAACTATTCCAAAATATTGTGGAGATAAGGTGGTGAGTTATCAACAACTCAATAAGTAGAGAACAAATACCAGTGTGTAAACATAAGCATTTACAGAGTTCATAATGCAGAACAAAATATTTATATGGTCAAAAATACAGAATCAGAACATGTTATCAAAAATGTCAAAGCAAAATTTAAAAATATTCTTATTCAAAATTTTTTTGGCATAGCATAACTAGCCACCATCATACCAGAACATTATATCACATCAAAAGCTATGTTTAACCTCCGTGGTAAGGTTATGCAAACCCCAAAAGATAACCGAGTGGAAACAAAATGTGAATCTTCCTCTTATTTATTTCCGGAGCTCCAAGTGTACAGGAAAAACCACCAGAAAACTACTTTGTTTCCAAAGTGGGTGCACCAAAAACAGAACAGTTGGTACCAACCCAAACAGAAGCCACTATTAGCACCCGTGGTAGGTCAAACAGTTCACCATCCACAAACCATATCCAAATTCAGAATG
This sequence comes from Carya cathayensis, assembly GCA_011037825.1. Lineage (NCBI taxonomy): Eukaryota > Viridiplantae > Streptophyta > Magnoliopsida > Fagales > Juglandaceae > Carya > Carya cathayensis. Next base: position 109,598 of record QGSO01000989.1, read on the forward strand.
TCATGCCAACTTTTTTTAGAAATTACATCATATTATATCAGCGTATAGAATATCTTCAGAACATAATAGAATCTGATAAAAAAAAACATAATTTATGAACAAGATTTTATATTCGCTCTCTTTTGCACAGTTCAAAAACTGAATGCCAGAAAAAATAAGCTCATGTCTATACCAATCATGACAAAAATACTTTCTCTTTCATCAGAGTTCATGAATGATGTCGAACAAATAACTAAGATTGTTTTCATAATTCTTTTCATAACATATAATGCATATTTTCGTAAATCATCCCCAATTAATTTTATTTTTATGCAAAGTTTAGCATAGGAATCTCGCTTACCTAAATTTCTTAGCTTTTCAGTGATTTTTCACAATAATACCGAACATATATTAATCATCACATATAAAATAATTACGTAATTTTGATAAATATCTTAAATTAACACATTTTTCAATACTTAAACCTAAAACACCAAAATAACCTATTTTCCTAAAAATCTTAATTTCAATGTCATATGTTTCCAAAAACCTCGATTCCCACTTAATATAAATCCATCTCAAAACTCAACTTCAATTAAAGGTCAAGCCCATCTTAAAAGCAAAGCCCAAGGTGAACTTCAAAACCCACTTGAAAAAAACATTCAAACGTCTTATTAGGCTTAAAACTCAGGGTAAAATAGTAATGTCAATAATCAATAACATAATTTAAAACCTTTTAAAGACTTTTGCTAAAAAGATATTGGCGTGATTTAAAACCAAAAAGTTATACTCAGATGAGTCAGATCGGAAGGCTACACCACAATTTAAAGGCTTTAAGGGCATTTTAGTAATTGAAGAAAAACTTCTTGGACTTTGGAAAAACTGCAAACATAACATTTGAGTAAAACAATGAAGGCTTGTAGAGGATATACGCTGTGCGATGTCGGGATGAAATCTCAAAGTCACCGAGAGTAGAGGTTGTGTGCGGAGGAGGCAGGAGCTAGGCGGCAGTCGTGCTCTGTGAGGGTGAGAGAGAGAGAGGGTTGATAAGAGATGGAGAGAGAGAAAGAGACAGAGGGTCAGGGAGAGAGGTTTGGTCAGTTGCTCACCGAGGGACAGCGAGGAGGGGTGAACTGGTTAGGAGTTACATGCGGTGGCTTCCGTCGTGTAACATGCCTAAAAAATCGAGGGGCACAGGGAGAGCTTTTCTTACGCTGTTTTGGGAAGCAAAAACAAAGGCGTGCGGTGGTTTGAAATTGTCTGGGCAGTGATGGTGCGGTTTCGCGTTGGCTGGGCAGTGGGCCGGCGGATTTCACCGTGTAGGATGGAACTCGGCAGTGTGGCTCTCAGCCTGCTCTTGGCCTTGCTATGCAGTGGGCTGGTGTAGCAGAGACGTAGCACGCAACGTACCACGACTTGGCTGCGTTGTGGACTTTGATGGCGCAGGTTGCCTGCTAAGGGGGCGAAGAGGTTGCTTGGTGGGTCTGGGGGTTGCTCTATTTCGGATGCTAAAAACAGGGGCTGTTGGGTTCTGGGTTTCTGTTTGGCACATGGGAGGGCCGGGTGGTTCGCATGGAGGCAGTGTTCGAAGGAAAACATGCACTGTTTTTGGCAAGTGAAAATAAAGGCCTCTTAGCGTGCGAATTGTGGCTTGGGTTATGTACATGGGTGACTCATGACCGAGTTGTGACGTTGGTTTTATATGGAGATAAAGGGAAAGTTCAGTGTGGGGTGATTACATGCGGCAGGGTGCTAAGAAGAGAAGACGGCAACGGCCAACAGGGAAAGGCTGAAGAGTGCTTGGGGAGTTTCTCTTTGCATGAAAATAATATATGCATATATATATATATGTATGTGAGTCATATGAAATGTTGAGGATACTCCATAATCCTCTCCAAGCAATCCTCTCCATGATAGAGGCGATGTGTTATTTACTTCCATTTGTATTTTATTCACTGTATGATATATTTCCATTGGTATTTTGTTTCCATGTATAGTTATATATGCACTCCTCTATAAATACAAATATTTCTCCACCTCTCCAAGTGTGGTGGTTTGCAAGCTCCAAACCTTTGGTGCCTTTATTCACCAGCTTCATGCTGAGTTTGCCACCAAGGACTTGGGCCCTCTCATCTACTACTTCTAGGTCTTGAGGTCACCTCTGCTTTCGACAACCTCTTTCTTAGTCAAACCAAGTATGCTCGTGACATTCTTGTTCGGGCTTAGCTCTTGGATTGCAAACCTGTCACCACTCCCATGGTTGTTGGACAGCGCCTCTCCTCTAATGGTCCTACCTTCTCTGATGTTACTCTTTATCACTCTCTTGTTGGTGCCTTGCAATATTTGATTATCACCAGGCCTGATCTCGCTCACTCCGTCAACTCCATCAGTCAGTTTTTTCATGCTCCTACCGAGGATCATTTTCAGGCTGCATTATGGCAAGGGCACTCTCCACTTTGGTCTCACATTTTCAGCCTCTGCTTTTGCCACTATTACTGCCTATTCTGATGCTGATTGGGCTGGTTGCCCAGATACTCGCCACTCCACGTTAGGTTATTCCATCTATCTTGGTGCCAACCTTGTCTCTTGGAGTGCGAAGAAACAACCCACTATCTCTCGGTCTAGCTGTGAATCTAAGTACTGTGCCATTACCACCACTGTTGCTGAGGTTCTTTTGTTGCAGCATCTCCTTCGTGATCTGCGTATCACTACCCCTGCTCCACCACTTCTACTTTGTGATAACAAAAGTGCTCTCTTCCTCAGCTCCAATCCCGTCTCTCACGAGCGCTCGAAGCACATTGCTTTGGATTATCATTTCCTTCGTGAACTTGTGGTTGCCGGTACTATTCACACTCAACATGTTCCATCTTCCTTATAGATTGCTGACATTTCATCAAAACTGTCTCTCGGCCACTTTTTGTTCTCTTTTGTTCCAAGCTTCGTCTGCTCTAATCCCACGCTTAGCTTGCGGGGGTTTGTTGAGGATACTTCAGAATCCTCTCCTGATATTCAGCAATCCCCTCCATGATAAAGGCGATGTGTTATTTACTTCCATTTGCATTTTATTCACTGTATGATATATTTCCATTTGTATTTTGTTTCCATGTATAGCTGTATGTGTAATCCTCTATAAATACAAATATTTCTCCACCTCTCAAAGTGTGGTGGATTGATGAGCTGGGAGAGTTTGACTGTCTAAATCTGTTGAGAGGGAAATTTTATGTGAGAAATGGAAAGAGTAAACCGCAGAATCGTGGGGATTTTTTGTTTTTAAAAATCAAATGGAGAGAAAATTGGAAGAAGATATATATGGTTGTTTGATCAAAAGTAGTGGTATAAATAGCCGCTGTTGAAAACCCTAGTGGGAGTAGATCACGTAAGTGCATGGGGTATGGGAGTGAAAACTGCTCCTTGGTCGCCATGGCTTGGGCTTAATGGTTCATAAAAAGGTTTTTAACCCAATCCAAAAAATTTATTCCAAGAATTTAACTACAATGGCAAACCCATTAGAAAATTTGATGTCTACCAAAAATACAATTTGGGCCCATAAACTTTATAAATGAAACATGAAAACTCAACAGAATTTTTCATACATATAAACCCAAAAGGTTTTAGAAAGTGAACTTGGTAGGACCCGGGTGTTAAAGATTACCCTCGCCCACACTAAACAACTCATCTCCATTTGAGCTTCTCCATGAAAAAATTCTTGATTACTCCCTGCTTTGAGTATTTGTTTGTGCCTATTTTGTCACCCTTCCTCCCCATGAACACACCAAAGTTGAACCTGGTTCCAAGCTGTATTGCTTTCGTGGATATGGATTAACCTAGAAATATTATTGCTACTTTGATCCCATAACCTAACATCTGTGAGTATCTTGTCATGTAGAGTTTTGGGAACATAGACTCTGTACGAGCCTTTCTACTTTCTTGCCCTTCCCCTCCCCACATTCACCTATTTTCATCGTCCCCTTCATTGCCCTACTTTCTAAATCCTCTACCAATACTGAGAGCTCCTTAGACAACCCTACTATGGCTACTCTCCCTACAATTAAAGCACTTGAGGGTCCTCCTACACTAATGACTCACTTCCAAAAGTCCTCTCAGCTTCCCCCCCCTCGTCGACCCAGTCAGTTAAGTCATCTTCCCAATCATTGTCAAGATTATCATTGTTTAGTCCTCTAGCTACCGTTGAAGAACCTCAAAATTACATGCCATGTAGGTAGCTAACAATGACATGTTTGATGAGCGTACTAAGCACATTAAAATTGATTGTTACTTTCTACGCCATCATCTTCAGCAGGGCTTCCTTCACTTATATTTTGTCTCCTCTGAAGATAATCTTGCTGACGTATACACAAAATCTCATCCACCTGGTTGGCTCAGTGATCTTGTTTCCAACTTCATTTGATTTCACCAAACTGAGTATGAGAAAGAATGTGAGTATATTTAGGAATATTTCCTAGTATATCTCATAATATTTTCATAATTTGGAGTATCTTAGAATATTACCATATTATGGAAAATCCATAGGACATAATATTTTGCCACTAAGCCTTGATTCTATTTGTATTTATCTCATGGTTGTATTTCCTTAATTAGCCCTAGGCCTTTACCATGTTGTAAACCAAGCTGAGATTCCGAATGGGCATGACCTTCGGGGCCCAAGCCTGCAAACAAACCCTCAGCCCATCAACCTTCAGTGACCACGCAGATTCCATAGAGAACAAGATCTTGGAAAAAGAGTGCACGTACTTCAGGTACTATTTTTGAACCTATTGTTAAGATGAGTAGTAAGAAAAGAACAATGGTTGGTAGGAGTGCTGGGAATGTACTCAAAAAATAGAAGAGTAGGGATGAGGAACAAGCTGTAATGGGTGTTAGTAAGGTGGAGTCACAAAATCCATAAAAAAATAGGATCGGCAGAGGCTATTAATCAGCCCTACCAGGATCAATAACTCTTCCTAGTTGGAATTCATGTGGGCTTGGAAAGCCATGTGGAATTTGTGTCCTTCGTGACTTGGTCAGAAGGGAAGCTCCCGAGGTTTTGTTTCTACAAGAAACAAGACTTAATGCAAGGGTGATGGACAGATTAAAATTTAAGTTGGGTTTTGTAAATTGTTTGGCAATGAATTGTGAAGGTAAGAGTGGAGGTCTTGCATTACTTTGGAAAAAGAAAGATGATCTTACAATTATGCATTTTTCAATATCACACGTCCATGCTTAAATCAGAGTTGAGGATACTGCTATAGATCCTTGGTTCATCACTGGGATCTATGGTTAGCCTAATGCTTCTAGAAGGCATGAGACATTGGCTCTAGTAAGATCCCTGAAAGTGGCTCAGAACCAAGCTTGGCTACGGATGGGGGATTTCAACGAAGTATTGGGAAATAATCAGAAATGTGAGGGGAAGCAAAGACTAGAATGGCAGATACAGGCCTTTAGAGATGTGTTGGATGAATGTGAGCTCAAGGATCTAGGTTATTTTGGAAATTAGTTCACTAGGTGCAATAGAAGGGAGCCTAATCATTGCATCAATGAGAGACTAGACAGATTCCTTGCAAATGTGAGGTGGTGTGCAAGTTACCCAATGGCTCAAGTATAGCATGGCAGTGTAGCATATTCAGATCATGTGCCTATTATTTTAAGGCAGCAAGTGGATCATTACCAAAGGGAAGGAAATAAATTATTCAGATTTGAGGCTATGTGGGTGGAAGCATCAAACTGTAGAAGGGTAACTAAAAATGCATGGTGGGTGGAACAAGGAGCTAATGGTATGAACTCTGTAATGAGGAAGATTGAAAGATATGGGGAAATGTTGATAGTATGGAATAAGGAAATATTTGGACATGTTGAAACAAGGAATTGAAAAGGCAAGAACTAAACTGCAGCACCTTTAGAAAAGTAATCCAAAAGGCCATAGGAGGATTGAGCATAAAGCAATGTGAATCAAAATACAACATTGGCCTGAGAGAGGAAAATATGTGGAGGCAAAGGTCCAAAGCATTATGGTTGAAAGAAGGGGAAACCAATGCATGTTTCTTTCATAATAAAGCTTCATAGAGGGAAACGAGGAACTTTATCAAGGGTCTTAAAGATGAACGTGGTTTACAGGAGCTGAATGAAGAGAGGGATAATCTGATACTTGAGTACTTTACTAATCTTTTTAAAGCATCAACAGAGGTAGGCAAATGGATTTCTTTTAAGGGTTGAGAGGTAAAGTTGATGGGGTTTGATTTTTATTTTTTATTTTTTTATTATTATAAAGAGCCGGTAGGCACATGTCCAATAGTGGCCCCGTCCCAAGTTTATTTAAAAACCCTCACTTGTGGCCGAGGAAAATTGTGGTTACAGAACCAACCTCTGGGAGTTAACGAATAAAGAACTAAAGGACCTCCCAAACGCAAACCGAACAACCAAAGAAAATAAAACCAGAAAAAGACGCCAATCTAAACAAGCCTATAAGAGAAAAACGAAAGGAACTAAACAGGCCTATGAAAAGGAAAGAAATTAAATCAAAACAGGCCTAAAAAATCCAACACAAACCCAGCCAAAATAACTATAAGCAAACCAATTAAAAACTAAAAGAAGGAAGACCCGGATAATCAATCAGGACGATACCTTTTAAAAGCCGAGGGCCTCTTTGAATGCTATCATAAATGTCCGTTCTCCCCATTTCTCCTTCACGTGCTAAAAAATCCACCGCATAGTTTGCTTCTCAGAATTGGTGTTCAACCATGTAGTTCGTTCCCCTAAACTCCTTACATAATTCTTCCCAAAAATACCAGAGATACCACAGCGTACACCTCCCCTTATGTATCCAATCGACAACAATTTTAGAGTCACTTTCAATAATAATATTATACATATGAAGCCTTTTACACAGCCAAATACCTTCCACAATGGCCTTTAATTCCACACTATTATTGGTGCCATGTCCGTAATGAGTAGAAAAAGCCCCTTTCACTATGCCATTACTATCTCTTATTATGCCACCACCTCCTTTATTTCCAGGATTACCTCGACAACTACCATCGCAATTGAGCTTAAACCAACCCGCGGGGGGCCTAGACCATTTTACTATTTTTCCTAGTCTAGAAGCATTGCTAGGACATCGTAACTGAAAATTTTCAAAAATAGCTCTATTGTGTTCCGAGAATTTTCGGGTTGAGCAAAGATTATCACCCAGTAATTTAATCCATACACATACAGCTCACCAAACCTGACCAGCATTTTCAGACTTCCCCTCCAATCTCACTTTACATCTTCTCTTCCAAAGGCACCAAGTAATTAAATAAGGAATTAAACCAATAAGCGTACCCTTGATGGAAGACTTCTTGGCATAATTAAACCAGTGCAAAACTCTGGTTTTCCATGACCAATGTTGTGTCGATGGAACCCCCCAATTTCTGTACTTGCATAAAACCATAACTGAGCCGCAATCTCACCCCAGGAAAAAATATGATCGATGCTTTCTGTTTGACATCGCCAGCAACAGTCACAAGCAGAAGCTAACGAGAGCCCTTTGTTCTGAATTTGCTCACCCACAGCCAACGAATTAAACCAAATCTTTCACATACAAATAGATATTCGTTTAGGCAAACTATTATGCCAAAACCATCCATATCCCAGAAATAAATGCCCGTTGTTCCGAATAACCTCCCATGCTACAGTAGTAGAGAATTTTCCATCAAGGGATGGCTTCTAGACAACTATATCCAATCCTCTTTTTCCAGCCGGTACATTTTGTATAATTTCTGTCACCGTGTCAACATGAACTAAATCCCTTAAAAGATCCATATTTCAAGAGTTATTCATCCAACAGTCACTAATACATAAGTTCACATTTGCAATATCTTGAACTCTAGCGGAAAGCAAACCCGATGATAGCCATCTATCAAACCAAAAAGAAGCATTTCCACCCCTGACCAACACCTTCACATTATCCATTACTTTCGGTAAGACTGAAAGAATAGATTTCCAAAAATGGGAATCCATGGGTCACCTATTTTGTGCTGAAACATGCACTTTACGGAAATACTTGGCCCGAAAAAAATTAGTCCACAAATTGTTGATAGATATAAGACGAAAAGAAAACTTCATCTGGAGCGACTTTTGCACCTCTTTAAAATCTCAAATACCCAAACCGCCTTCCTTTGTAGGCTTGCACACTTTTTTCCACGACACCCAATGTAACTTATTATTGAAAGGGCTACAAATCTGCATCCCTATGGGTTTATATAAACTTATTATTGAAAGTGATTCATTGCTTATAGTAAATGAACTGCTTGAGGCAGGTGAGTCAAGGTCTTTGTTGGGAAATCTTGTTTATGAGGTAAGGAAAATGAGGAAGATGCTCCCGAGATGTTCTATTCAACATAAGGGTCGAATGGCTAATGAAGCAGCTCACACTTTGGCAAAAGTTTAATTTTCCATACATCTAGATGCCTTCGTAATTTGGTGGGGTTCATTCCCAAAATATATTTCTCAGATTATTTGGTTTGAATCTTTGATGTAATTGTAGTTGTTTATGAATAAAAATTTTGTCTTCCTATCAAAAAAATAAAAATTACCGCAGGCCTATTCAACTATAATTAAGCATTTCGATTACATTCAATAGACGAACTTGAATATAAAGTTTTCTACAGATTAAAACACTTTTGTAATACATACTATTGGGTATCGTTTTGCACATCATGTGCTTTGCGTTTGACCCTAGAGAAAAATCCTAAATCAAAAAATGATGAAATTTGTGTTGCTGCATTTTTCTAACAAATAGTTTTCTTTCTTTTAAATAAGTTTTCTCACTATATATGTGAAATTCTTTCAAGGATTAAATATAAAGATATAATTGACAATTAATAATAGAAAGATCACTGCATGTGTCGCCGTACTAGTACCATGCATGCATACACTTGGATTCTCCAATTAATACATTACCATTCATGCGTAATTCTAAAGACGTACATCATGTATATGATACATGCATGAGTTAATATGATTATGTTATATAAATATGGCCTAACAAAAATTATATAGAACATACGTCTTTCGTATAAAAATCGTATAAAACATTGGGACAATATATACATGTACTGATGTACACATGAGTAAGTCGATACATACATACACTATGTCTAGATCAAAGAACGAATAATTTATTAGATGCATGGAATCCCCATCGTTTCTTAATCTATTCCTATTTTTGGTCGCGTATCATGTTCTTGATCATGATCATCATCTTAATCATGTTGTGGATGTTTGCAATCAGTTTCCTTTTCACAGCCTCTCGTGTATTTATTAGCTGGCTTTTCATGGCAACTCGCAGCCTCAGGATGCGTTTCGTAGTCTGCATTAATATAACCAGCTCGTATAACTCCATAGTCGAGGGAGCCTGCATTTGTATCTCGAACCCAAAGCCCACAAACCATAAACAAGAAGATCAGGAAAATAACCGTTCCTCTTGACATTGCCATCATGCTTCAATGAAGATTGCAATTAAAAGACGTTCTCTGCAAGATTTTAAATAAGAAAGAAAGAAAGAACAAGGGTTGCTAGCTAGCTGACTCTAGGATATTAAAAGGTGGGTGGTGTTGGTAGATTTATAGCACAAGGTTGTGCTAACTATAACCTATGTTTATAGATCATCTGCATGCACGAGTTTGTTGGCCACTATTCCTGGTCAATGTCATATAGGAGGGAGCAATACTATCTGGATACCTTCTTGTTTCTTTCGGCATATACACATATATATTTATATATATACACATTCTAAATATAGGGTATGAAGAGATTCAGTAATAAGATAAATGTGTTTGATGGCGAGGAACTTTGAAAATCGTGTAAATATGAATGTCTTGTCTCTAGATAAATCTTGAACCTGTATATTGGGAATGCATAAGGCTTTTAACAAGTTTTGTAATAAATTTAAAGCACATAATCATGCCGTAGGAAAGCAAAAATAGAGCACTTAAATTCGTAGTTGTGTTTTAATGGTTAAATATATATGTGTTGTACTTCATTGAGTTCTGATACCACAAATGCAGCAAATGTCGTAGAGAGAAAATTTGCTTGCCGAGAGCATAACTCTTTTGAAATCTTACTCTCCTAATGTTGGAGTATAGCATCGCATATAGAGAACATGGAATTAAAGTCCAAAGATGAAAAGGCCAAGGCTAAAGTGGACAATACAGATTAGTTAATTAGTTATTTTCTGTTATCTTCATTTTCAGTATAAATAGATGTAAATACATTGATCAGACTTACTTGATTCATTCAGTAGAATTCATTTTCAGATAGATTACATTCATTCCCTTCTCTGTTTCTATGCTTTCATTTCTAGTTTATGAAGTTCTTGACATGGTATTAGAGCCAGGTACACTTCGCACACTGATCTTCCTTTCTGGAAATTGACTCTTTTTTTTTTTTTTTTTTTTATCTTTCATCAAGTTTCTCTGCACTGCACTGATTTTGTAGTGATTTATCTGTTCAATTTATCAAGTTCTTTTGACCTCCGTGATTCTTGTTTTTCTTGAAATGGCTTCTATCAACTCTAACTACTCTATCAATGCAAATCCATCAAATAATTCATCAAGTCCATATTATCTGTATCCTAGTGATAACCCTGGTGCTCTTCTTGTCTCATAGATTTTCAATGGCGATAATTATGTTTCTTGGAGCCGCTCGATCATCATTGCTTTATCTCTCAAGAATAAAGTGGCATTCATTGATGGTTCAATTCAACCTCCAAACCTCTCTCAGACTATACTTCACATGGCATGGATGAGGGCTAATAACTTGGTACTTTCTTGGTTGATAAACTCAATTTCCAAAGATATTGAAATTGCTTCTTGTATGTTAATTCAGCTCTTGATCTTTGGAATGAATTGAAGACACAGTACTTAAGAAGTGATGGACCAAGAGTTTTCCATCTTGAGAAATCTTTGAGTTGCATCAACTAGGACTCTTCTTATATATATTACTGAGTATTTCAGTGCCTTCAAAGCATTATGGGATGAATATATTAGTTTTCATCCTTTCCCAACTTGCCCTTGTGGAAAAATGTCAAGTTGCACATGTGATCTCTTCACTTTTCTCTTACAAAGGCAGCAGTCAAATTATGTTCTTAAATTTCTTGTTGGTTTAAATGAGTCATATGCATCTATCATAAGTCAATTACTTCTTTCAATACCATTACCAACTATGGCGAAGGTTTTTTCTTTACTACTTCAAGAAGAGAGCCTATATACAACCCGTTAGAAATTCAATGGTGGAATTTCTATAGGCTTTAGGAAACTCGTGAAAACCCCATAAGTTTTTACTAATCGGCCGATCGCATAAATTTTAGTCTGTCAACAAAGTTAGTGTTATCACTCACTGAGTCACTATAGCTCCAAAAATGTAATTTTTAATTATTTGAGATAGTTAGAAGTGTCACTATATGCATTATGGTCTACGCCATTAGACTCAGTTAATTATTTAGGATTTTATGGAGCAATAACTCATTTTCATATTTTCAGACAAAATGCCTGTTTGAAACTGTGAATTTATTTTTAGGGGCACTTCGGGGTCAAATTTCAATAAATGATTTTCACTGTACATTCATATGAATATTTAGGAATTTTCAGTACTAAGTTTATTATTCATTTTTTAGAGTGAATAGCAACCTCAATAAACTCACTATGTGCAGTGCTTTAAAAATCACAGTGTGGAATATCCAAATTAGGTTAGATAAGTTTTATTTGGACACTTGGCAATATCTTAGCTACACATGATGAATAGTATTAGACACTTGGCACCATGAGGAACATTGATGGATTTGAAGGAATCAAGGTGTGAGATCATGCCACCTAAGCAAAAACGTTATTCCATCTAACCAATCAAATTGTGCCAAATTAAAGAGGATTTATACCCTATTAAAATCCTATATGGTTGGAATTTGACCAAGTACCAAAAAGCATGATTAAAACCAAAATCTTAAACGGTTTTATCCAAATCCTAACTGAATCGGTTTCTAGCATTGTGTTTATTCGCTTGATTAAATTATTTTCACATGCTATTAATCCTTCAAATTTATGTTAGAACATCATTATCTAATCTTTTTAACTTTGGATATTTGATTGGGTCAAGAGAAATTAGTTTTGGGCTTAATAGCAACCCAAGCCCTCTTAAAACCCCACATTGAGGCCCATTAAGGCCCACGAATTTGGCCTCCTTAGTATTGCTTCTTGGCTGACTAGATCTTTCAAAAAGGGTCCTAGAAGGTTCTAGAAGGGATAAGCTAAAGGGGCCACCTCACTCTTTCAACTCAATACTCCACCATGAGAAAATATCTTGGGATAGTTTTGTCCACTTTCTGGATTATCAAGAGCAACACTAAAGCTCACTCTCAGCCTTCTCTTCATCCCTCACTTATCCAAGAAGTCTTCCAGCTCATTTCACAATTATCTCACCTCTTGTTCCGACATTCCTTAGAAAGAAAGCCAAAGACTCTCTCTGATAACTTTTAGGAGTTATTTTCTAAGTATTTTCTTACAATGTTTATGATGTTTCCTTCATAAACATTGTTCCTGTGATACCCCGTATTTAAGTGTATTTTTACTGAAGGATTATCTAAATTATTATAATAAGTGGTTCTCTTATTTTAAATTAAACATGTTTTTCGTTGTATTGTTTTATGATTTTTAACCTGTGAGATTTAAATAATGTGTTTTCTTGATATTAATAATTACTTCGCATTTAAATTACTCTCTAGCTTGAATTATTTTATTGTTGGGCTTTAACTATTTTATTTTATTAACATGAGTTGCAGTGTTTTTATTTGGTTTCTGTTTATTTTATTATGCTCTTTATTTTAAAGTAGTTTATTGTTGAATTCTATTATTTTATTTTATAAAGTCACTATGTTGAAATTATTTTATTTAACTCGTCATTTTAAAATTTATTTTCATTGGATTAGTTCTAAGTCCTTAAGTTGAAAAAGGGCGGACCTTATTTCTTTCCCGTCATTTTTTCTTTTTTCTTTTCTCTTTCTTCTTTCTCTTTCTTCCTTCTTTTTCTTTTTCTCCTTATTTCTCCCCCAACCAATGTGACCCCTCTCCCTTTTCTCTTCTCCTCCATGTGTCCTCCCTCCGCACACCCTCACCGCCCACCCCACCGGCTGCCCCTCACACCGGCGACCTCACCCACCTCAGCCTTCTCTCCTCACGTTCTCTCTCTCCTCCCCACTGGCCATGTGTAGCCTGAATGGGTTGTGTAATTTCTGCACCACCGTCCTATGCCACCACCACCACCACAGCTTCCCCTCCCACCGGCCAACATCCTCCAACAATCTCAACCCCTAACTCCCAGTCGTTTGCTCCCAAGAAGCCCATGACCCCTCACAGTTTTCTCCCCTTTCCACCGCCGTCCGCCGTTCTTGGCCGCCGCACCCCCACCAATTGCTTCCCCCCCCCCCCATCCACCGGTGACCTCCCCTATCCATTCTCATGCCCCACTATGACATAGAGCCATCACACTCTCCCTCACTCTCCCACGACCTCTTTTCCTCAAAGTTGGCCGATCTCCATGAGCCATTCCCTAGCCTTCACTAGTCTTTATTTGCCTTCGTTCAAATTTGGGTATTTTGGTACCCACGGCCATAGTACATTTTCCATTGTTACGTCACTTTGCCGACACCTTTTGCAGCTCGTTGATCCTCTGAAAATTATTTTAAAGCACTATAAGTATTTTCCAAACTTCCTTTAAGATTTAAATATATTTTTGCTTTAACACTACATTGTGTTTTGGGTTGGTTGTAATGGACTGAGTCCAAGGAGTCGGGGGTCGGATGGATTTAAGGATGAAGTTATTTATGTTTGGATGATGTTGGGTTTATTGGATAATTCGTTTTGTCATTTTCATTGCATGGTGCATGCATGTACATGTGTTACAAAATGGAAACTGGGTTTTAGTGTAAACGTGGATTTTTGGGGGTGTGTGTATCACGACCCTAAGCCGAGATGAGGCATTATCTCTGTGGAGCTCATTTCGTCACTTGGGAGTGGAAAATACTGAGTGACAACCCCTAGGTTATCGCTAGGCGACAACAGGCTAGAATGATACGGTAACGCTATCGTGCCGACTCCGTGGTCCTTGATTGGCGGGGACTAGAGGATACCTGGTCATGGTATGCGCTAGGCGCGGAGCTGGGTATTGCTCTTGTAGATGTCACATGCGTGGTGGTTATTTGCGGTGGGGCATAGGAGCAAAAGTATGCGGATGATCCTTAGGGGAGATCATGGTGCATACAAATAAAACTTGGAAATTGGTTTTGATATTGAATATGGGTCATTTTCTGGAAAATTGCGAGTTTTGGTTAAAGGATATTTGTGGGCCATTTTGTAGAAAAATTACGGGATTTTTATAAGTAGATTTTTGTGGACCATTGTGATATCTGCTCCTTCTTTCTTCTTCTTTAAGTATGAGCCTCGATCTACGTGCTGAGCTTCGGTCTACATGCTGAGTCTCATTCTACATGTCGAGCTTCGGTCTACGTGCTGAGCCTCGTTCTATGTGCTAAGCCTTATCCTACATGTTGTACCTCAATGGCGTGTTCCGAAAGTTATTCAACGGATTTCAAAGTAAGATAGATATTTTAAAATTTACAGATATTTTATCATTTTCAATAATGATGAAGAAATATTATTTTAGTTTGTAAAATAATATTCTATCTTAATTCCTCTCAGTGTTTTATTTAAGTGTTTTATTTAAAATAAAACACTTACGCGTTTTCAAATCAGTGTTTAAACTCATCATTAGATCATTTTGAGGATCCCGAAACGAAGGATTTAGCTTAAATACCCAAGACCCTTCCTTTTCCTCCTCACTTTTCTCTTTTCCCTCTCTCTCTTCTCTTCCCTCACTCTCTCCCATGCACATGCAACCCGATACACGGTTTCCCTCCACCGTTTGGTTGCTTACTCCAGCTGGCGCCACCACCCATCATGGTGTCTCACCTCCACCTCCGACCTAAGCCTCTGCCACCAGCAAACACTACCTCATCGATGGTGAGCTACACAGGCGGCCTCCTCTCTCTCTTTCTTCCTCCAAGCAAATGGGTCTTAGAGGTTATTCCTCTTCGTAGCACCGCCATACACGGCCAAAATGGCCACCAAGTACCACCAACGACTTCACCACATCATGGGCTTCCTCCCCATGTCCTCCTTTTCCTCTACCTCTCTCTCTTTCTTTGATGGGTCTCCACAACTACCCATTTGGTTGCACCACCTTGCACCACCGTACACGGCTACCCACAATGTTTCACCACCACCATTTTTCCTCTCATCACCACGACCTTCACCAATAAATTTCATGCCTAACAGAGATGTACACAGCTCTCACTCTCCAAGGCACGTATTTCACTTCTTGTGGCCGATCCGCCGCCATGAGCCACCTCCTGGCCACCACCTTGCCACCATAGCTCCACCACATCTTCCTCTACATTTCCCTAGCTTCCCATGAAGTTCTATGGCATTCCTCCACCTCAAGCAACCTCCCACCATTTCGGATGCACTGTTCACCGCGTGATGCTGCTGTGCTCCGCCACCTTTGACCACCACGAGGCCACCTTGAGCCTTTCCAAGACCACATCTAGCTATTCTCAAGCCCAAACCACCACTTTACGTGGTGGACAACCACCGTACGAGGTGTTACTACCACGTACAACTCTTCTAACGTCTTGATCGTGACCGGCAGTGAACAACGCAAGAGTTATTTCATCGATGTTATAACCCTCTATCTCTAGTTATTTACGTTTATAGTAGTTGATTGGTTGGACTATAGACTGTGTAGTTAGTATTTGTGGAGTTTGCTGCGTAATTGTGAAGTGAAGTGCAGTTGTGAAGTGTTAGGCTTGACTGTGTAGTGTTGTGGACTGTGTTGTGAGTATGGGCATGAGATAGATGCCATAGTTGTGATATAGCGTGAAGTGTTAAGAGAGTATGCGTGGAGCGTACTCTGTGTAGCATAGTGACGCACCGTGTGACGTGCGCTGTAGTGATGTGTGGCTTAGAATAAAGAGAGTATGCGTGAAGCGTGCTCTGTGTAGTGCAACGACGTGCGTGTGATGTGCATCGTGATAATAAGTGATTTAGCGAAGGGAATATGCGTGGCGAGTACTCCATATCGCGTAGCGATGCACCGTGAGGTGTGTATCGTAGCGATGTGTGTCGTAGTGTGGATGGAAGAGAGTTCACGTGAGTGTACTCTATACTATGTCATGCTACACTGGATGGCATGTCACAAAGCGTTGGATGGCGTAGTGGAGAAGTGTGGAGTTTATGGTGTAGCATCAGGAACTGTGTAATAGTGTCCCAAAGCAGTGGTGATGTGGCTATAGTTCAAGGTGATGGGTGTCGCCTTGAGGCTGACTTGTGGCTAAAAGTAAGTGTGAAGTGGTAAAAAGGTGTCAGAGAGTGCAGCGGAAGCGTGACGGGCATCGTGCTATAACTCGGTAGTTTATCTCAAGCTACGTGAGGTGACAAAGGCGCATTTGTGAATGCAGTCCTCTTGTTAAGTGTCAGGAACTATGTAACAGTGTCCCAAATCAGTGGTGATGTAGCTTGTAGTCCGAGGTGACGGGTGTTACCTTGTGCTTGACTTATGGCTAAGAGTATATGGAAGTGGTGGAAAGGTATCAGAGAGTGCAGCAAAAGCATGATGGGCGGCATGACGTGACTCAGGATTAGTCTTGAGCTGCGTGACGTGACAAAGGTGCATTTGTGGATGCAGTCCTCTCCTATCAAGTATTGGAATGAACTTGTACAGGGCCGGGAAGTAGGAAGAGTCCTATCGGGTGTTTTAGCCCCAAAGTTGGCTTGAATTCATGTAGCCTGACTGGTTGGGAATGAGGATTTAGTATGGGCTAGGATACATGAAGGTAGTAATGGGTAAGTAGTCTAAGGTTGGGACGCATAACTCTTTCAGTCGGAATCATGAGTCAGATTGTGGAAATAGAAGAACGAGATGGAGGTCTTAGTGTCTTAACCCAAAGGTGAATCACAGGAATTCATTTTAAGGAATAAGACCCCGAATGTTTTAGCATAGTAAATGGCACGTAAGAGCCCAGGGATAGACGGAGAGTATTCCAAGTGAGGTATAGTTTTATTTTTAGAATAGTTACTTATGCATTAGATAGATGATGACGTAAGGTTATGTGTATGCATGTAGGTTGCCAACTGACATGCAGACGAATAGACTGCATGGAATGAGTATGTCATGAAGTCCATGTAAGTATTGCGTTCATACTCTTCTAGAGTTTTCTTATACAAACGAAGAAGAAAATGAAAGCTTTTCTCTAAAAGGAAAATGAAACCTTTCTCCACGGAGACATGCTTTACGAAAGAAAAAGAAAACGAAGCATAAGTTTTCAAGTATAAGTATCTATCGACCCTTCCTTGGCAGCCCCTTTTCACGCACCCAAAGTATGTACGTTTATGCATGTGAATGGATTCTATAAGTGGTACGTATTATATGTATGTTCACGAAAGGAAACGAAATGAAGCTTTAAAAGACACGTAAGAATTGTTAAGGACTGAAATTGTAATGGACTGTTTCTAAAACAACTTTTAAGAAAACAAAGAAAACTATTTTTTAAAAATAACTCTCTCGTAAAAATGACTTTTTCTAAAACAACTTTTAAAATAAAAGAAAGAAAAATATTTTCTCTTAAAGAAACTTCTTTTAAAACGAAAAGAAAGAAAACTTCTTTTCTAAAATGACTTTTATGAAAAGAGAAACTTCTTCTAAAACGACTTATATGAAAAGAAAGAAAACCATTTTTCTTTAAAAATGACTTTTATGAGTCGTAAGAACTATAAGAAAGGACTGTAAGAACTGTAAATGACTGAATAGACTGTAAAGGAAAGGAAAGGACTGGACTGAATGGATGATGTATGAAAATACGTAACGGTCACATGGACTGGAATGGAAATAGTACCAATGAATGGACTGGACTAGGCAGATTGCAATGCCGGGTAAGTAGTACTGGTAGTGCACCCAGTGCTACACTCTGACGAAATGAATTCCCAACCCATGGCCACAGGTGGAATCAGTGTGCTATGGCCAATAAAAGTGATAAGAATGAACATATGCATGTTAAGAACGAATGCATATATGTATGGATGAACGGAATGCATGAATGTATGTAAGAAAAGATGAACGTATGAATGTATGTATGCATGAATGTATGTAAAGAGAGAAATGCATGAACATGTTCTTTAAAAAATGAAGGCAGTGATGCATGGGGAGTTGTTTAAAAGAAGAAAGCATGTTTTCAAAGAAAAAAAAAAAAAACCTCGCAACGTTTTCAAACGAAAAAGAATGTCTATACATGCTATGTATGATATGTACGTATGGAATGATAACTGCATGACTGATTGAGCTGAGTTATTGCATATCTTAATGCTTTTAGAACCAATATATCTTAATTCTTTCATTACTTTATCATTGGTTTTATATGAAAAAATAAATAAATCAAAGTTGTGATTTTAATTGATTAAAAGCATGAATTTCTGCTTTAATTTTATCAACTGTTGATTACTATGGATTACTCGAGCGAAGTCAGGCAGATTCAAACGCTCAACTTCCGCTCGACAGTGGGCTCGAGCGGGTGTGCGGGAAAGGAGATCGCTCGAGCGAAGGCTTTTGACCGCTTGAGTGAAGTCAGACAGAGTAGAACGCTCGATGTTCGCTTGACACTCCGCTCGAGCGAATATCGTATTTTACAGATTAGGGTTTATTCTGCCGTAATAGTATATAAATGATTTTTTACATGTTATGGCCGACCCTTGGCCTGGAAAACTCGGTTTTGATTAGAGAAACACTCAGAATTTATTTTTCCATCGATTTTCATTCAGATTCGGAGAAGAGAATTCATACAAGCGATCATTCACGCAGCTACACAATTTCCACTGGATCATTCACTCACACTGCAGCAGATTTAAGAACTCCTTGAGGAGTCCAATTGCTACTGCAGCTCAGCCTCCTCCACCGTTTCGAATCTTCATCTCCATTCAATTGACTTGATCGTTTTAATTCCCTACTTGCTATTTCATTTTAGTTTTAAGTTTCTGAATTATTTTGGAGATTTTTTATTTAGACGTTTGAGTAATTTAATTGTTATTCGTTTAGTTCATGTTATTTATTTTTCTCGTTTCGTTAAGCTTTAATTTTAATAGTGATTACAATTACTGTGGTTTAATTTGAGAATTTGTGATTTAAGTACAATGATGAACCCTAGAACATTGATTTTGGGGCTTTTCAATTTTCAATGCATGTTTTGTCAATTACTTTCTATTCTAGTTTAATTCTTAATTTAGTCTTATTAATTTCTGAGTTTAATCTATTAGTCCTTTACTTTTCAACCCGACAATCAAAATCTAAAAACATGAATCTAGTCCATGACTAGTACCCTTTTTCATCCATTGCACATACCATCATTTTATTCTCTCTTTGTGAAGTTTTTCACATTTTTCAACGAGTTTGATTTTTAAGTAACTTTCCCTGAGGAGATGATTTAGGAATTTATTCCTAATTATTACACGACATCCTCCTGCACTTGGGATAGCATTAGTGCTACTCATTTTTGAGTAAGTCAAGTTTTTGGAGCCGTTTCCGGGGAAAGTATTTTAACTTAAATTTAAACTCGTTATTTTTTTTTATGCTCTATAAACTGATGTTTCATGTCATGGGTGAGAGAGAGTTCAAATAGGTTGCTTAGAGTCACATTGAGTGTTGAGAGTAGTATACACAGTTTGGAGATAAATAGCTCTTTTGTCTTTTCTATGAGTGAATCAGGTGAGGAAATTGAAATTGAACCAGAAAACATGGCTGCACCTGCACCACGCACTCTTAAGGATTATTTGCAACCCACTCGCACCACTACACCTTCATGCATTGTTTTACCTGAAAATGAACCTAATTTCTCTATTAAGCATGGCATGATGTCAGTGATACCTCAGTTCCACGGGATGGATTCTGAGAGTCCTTATCAGCACTTGATAGATTTTGAGTTGGCTTGCACTACTTTTATTACGAGGGATGTTACTGATGAATTCATTAGACTTCATTTATTTCCTTTCTCTTTAAAGGATAAAGCGAAGATTTGGTTTAATTCTTTGAGGCCTAATTCTATTTCTAGTTGGTCTGATATGCAGCGTGAATTCTTACAAAAAATTTTTCCTTTTCAAAGAACTCAGTTTTTGCAAGAGCAAATCAGCCAGTTCAATCAGAGACCTGATGAGACCTTTCAGGCCAGTTGGGAAAAATTTAAAGATTTGGTGAACATTGTCCACATCATGGTTTTGAATCTTGGAGGCTGGTGAGCTATTTTTACACTGGTCTCACTCCAGAATGCAAGCAGTTTGTTCAAACAATGTGCAATGGGGAGTTCTTTAGCAAGGAACCTGATGAAGCACTATCATTTTTTGACTACCTTGCTGAGAGCGCACAACAGTGGAACACTCGTACTGATCGAGTTCCATTAGCAGCACAGCCATTGAGAGCTATTTCTGGAGGGGGTAGATATGAGTTTAAGGAAGACACTGATGTTCAAGCCCGAATAGCTGCATTGACTAGAAGACTGGAGGTCATGGAAATGGAAAAAGTGAAAGCTGTGAAAGTAGTAGAGGCATGTTCTATATGTGCTGATTCGAACCATAAGACCCAAGACTGCCCGATTATGCCAGTATTTCAAGAAAGTGGGTCTGAGCAGATGCAATCAGCTAACTGGGTTAATAGAGCATAGAATCAGCCTTTCTCCAACACATATAATCCGGGGTGGAGGAATCACCCAAATTTCTCATGGAGAAATGATCAGCCTGGTCGGTCCCCACCTCCTCAACATCAACCATTTCATCAGAGTGCTCCTCAGCACCAATTTCCGCCATATCAGAATCCTCAGAGCTATCCTTATGTAGCTCCTCCTAGATTTCAGTCTCATGTAGCTACACAAAGTTCTCAGCCTTCATCATCTGCAAAGAAGACTCTAGATGACAGTATGGCACAGATGACCAATACACTTCAGCAATTCATGCAGATTTAGGCCACCACAAATAATCAGAACACTCAGGCCATAAATGAGTTGAGAGGCACTATTAATAAGATGAGCACGACCTTGAGCACCCTAGAGAAAGGGAAATTTCCAGCACAGCCTCAACCTAATCCTCAAGTATACATGCAACAACAACAGCAAGTACATAATGTCTCAGGGGATGTTATTGAGACAGCGAAGGTAGTTCTTACTTTGAGAAGTGGGAAGGAAGTTTCCCAACCAGAGATGCCTATAGACACACAGGTAGTTGGTCCTATACCTGAAGATGTAATAGAGACTGATGAAGTTGAGAAAGAACCAGAGGTAGTGAGACTAGAGCTGAAGAAGCCTGTGAGTGCAGATGTTGACACTAGTAAGGGATACCAACCTGTGGTTCCCTATCCTCAGAGATTGGCAGCTGGCCAAAAGAACAAATACCACACGGAGATTCAAGAGATTTTCAAGCAAGTGAAAATCAACATTCCACTCTTGGATGCCATACAACAAGTGCCTTCGTATGCAAAATTTTTGAAGGACTTGTGCACAGTGAAGAGGAAGCTGAATGTAAAGAAGAAAGCTTTCTTAACAGAGCAAGTTAGTGCATTGATATTGAGCGAGACTCCTCAGAAGTTTGGAGATCCTGGTTCTCCCAACATTTCCATTATGATCGGTGAATCACGCATTGGGAAAGCTTTACTTGATTTGGGGAGTAGTGTGAACTTATTAACGCACGTTATTAATCAAGACAATTGAATAATATTCCAAGTTTATGTTAAGTCCAGTTTCAGATCAAATACATGATAAGTCAAGTTTTAGATCAAGTCCATGTTATGTTATGCTCACGTATATGTTATGTTCATGTCATGTTATGTTCAAGTTTATGTTATTTTCAAGTTCTTATTTATGTTATGCATGTTTACGTTCATGCTATATTTCAAGTCCATGTTATGTTTCACGTTCATGTTATGTTGTTTGTTCATGTTATGTTTTAAGCTTAAGTTTATGCCATGTTAAGTCAAGTTCAATTCACGTTTAGGTTCTGGTTAAGTCATGCTATATGTCAAGTTATGCTATGCTTATGTACGACTATACTTATGCATTTATGCTTTTACTGCCATGCATGCATCTTTAACCTGTGTGTGAGTTTTATGTTAACTTACTGAGATTTGTAATCAAATCTCACTGTGGTAGTCCCAACTACCATTCCCCCCGAATGGTAGATCTTGTTACAGGACCCAAAGGAGAATTGGAATCTGACCAACTGAATACGGTCAACTAGGCCACGGTGCGATGTTGATGATGGTATAGTATTTAACTCAGGTTAATACTTGTACTTTTGGAGTTGTATTTCAAGTATTCTTTTGATCACAACCATTTTGGACTAGTGTGGTGATCACGGCTTTTTAGTATGCCTTTATGTATGAAATATGTTTCAAGTATTTGGGATAATTTTTAGTTTGGTGCATAGTATTGCTAAAGAAAAAAATTATCCGCTGCGAATATTGCATAATGCTAGATGCATGTTAGGAACATTGCATCTTATATGTCATGAACGGGGGCAGGTAACCTTGTGTTGCATGTCTCAACGCTTCAAATGTCCGTTCAATCCCAAGCGGAATTTGGGGGCATCACAGATTCTGTGGGTACATACAGCGGCATCAATGCCTTTGATGTCGGCTATTATCCAACCAATTGCGCCTCGATGTTTTCTTAATACTTCAATCAATTGGGTTTCATCCTTCTGATTTAGCTTTGAGGAAATCACCACCGGAAAAGTGCCTTCTTCAGGACCAAGAAACACATACTTTAAATCTTGAGGAAGTGGTTTCAGTTCCAACTGGGGAACTTCTTCCTCTGAAGATTTAAGCATGTCTGGTGGTGGTAGAGCTTCAAACTGGAGTTTCCATCTTGTTCCTGCAAATTGTACTTCAAGTGGTAAAGAAGAATCTGCAAAACAATCAAAAAAATCAAAGTCATCTTCATTGATATTGTGACGCCCCCAAATTCCGCTTGGGATTGAACGGACATTTGAAGCGTCGAGACATGCAACACAAGGTTACCTGCCCCCGTTCATGACATATAAGATGCAATGTTCCTAACATGCATCTAGCATTATGCAATATTCGCAGCGGATATTATTTTTTTTTCTTTAGCAATACTATGCACCAAACTAAAAATATCCCAAATACTTGAAACATATTTCATACATAAAAACATACTAAAAAGCCGTGATCACTACACTAGTCCAAAATGGTTGTGATCAAAAGAATACTTGAGATACAACTCCAAAAGTACAAGCATTAACCTAAGTTAAATACTATACCATCATCAACATCGCACCGTAGCCTAGATGACCGTATTCAGATGGTCAGATTCCAATTCTTCTTTGGGTCCTGTAACAAGATCTACCATTCGGGGGGAATGGTAGTTGGGACTACCACAGTGAGATTTGATTACAAATCTCAGTAAGTTAACATAAAACTCACACACAGGTTAAAGATGCATGCATGGCAGTAAAAGCATAAATGCATAAGTAAAGTCGTACATAAGCATAGCATAACTTGACATATAACATGACATAACCAGAACTTAAACGTGAACTGAACTTGACTTAACATGACATGAACTTGAGTTTAAAACATAACATGGACTTGAAATGTAGCATGAACGTAAACATGCATAACATAAATATGAACTTGAAAATAACATAAACTTGAACATATCATGACATAAACGTGAACTTGAGACATACTGTAAACGTGAACTTAACATGATGTGAACATGAACTTGGAACATAACTTGATCATGAACATAACATGTACGTGTACATAACAAAACATGAACTTGATCTGAAACTTGACTTATCATGCACTTGATCTGAAACTTGACTTAATACGTACTCCACAGTTGTTGTGGCCCCACGTATTCTACGTGTCACAATTGCTGTGTCTCACGTAGTGTATGCTCCACAGTTGTTGTGGCCCCATACTTCATGCTCCACAGTTGTTGTGGCCCCATGAATACACGTAACATAAAATATAATACGTACTCCACAGTTGTTGTGGCCCCACGTATACACGTAACAGAAAATATAATACGTACTCCACAGTTGTTGTGGCCCCACGTATACACGTAACATAAAAAAATAATACGTACTCCACAGTTGTTGTGGCCCCACGTATACACGTAACATAAAAATATAATACGTACTCCACAGTTGTTGTGGCCCCACGTATATACGTAACATTAAATATAATACGTACTCCACAGTTGTTGTGGCCCCACGTATTCACGTAACATAAAATATAATACGTACTCCACAGTTGTTGTGGCCCCACGTATTATACGTAACATAACATGTCTTATCTTTCTTAATGCATGAGATATTAATTAATATCATATACTTTTCTAACATGGCGTATACTTGTAAATGACACAATATGATTTAATCATAACATTTCATGGCATACTTAACATGGCATACTTATAACATACATCATTGTATGATAGAAAAGATTATGTAACAGATAATTATTCATGAGAGATTAAATCATACGTAGCAGATAAACATGTAATGACATAGCATGACATGGCATATACGATAACATACATACATAAATTGTAGTTCTCTTACCCATCACACATACACAATAAACTGATAGTAAGTTAGAGGCTAACTTACCTCGATTGTCACGTTCTACGAGAATAAAGTGCGATATACGAGAAACTGTAAAAGGTCATTCTAAAAGTTAGAAATTTAATTACTAACAATTAGAAACATGGAAACAAGTTATCTTAGAGTAAAATTATCATTTTACCCTCTACATGTGGGAAAACGACCATTTTACCCATAACTTAAGGATTTCATATCCTAACTCCAAAAATTTCCAAAATTTACATTCCTCATGTAAATTTTGTTCTAAACTCAAATATCAACTC
Source organism: Carya cathayensis (assembly GCA_011037825.1). Lineage (NCBI taxonomy): Eukaryota > Viridiplantae > Streptophyta > Magnoliopsida > Fagales > Juglandaceae > Carya > Carya cathayensis. The sequence goes on from QGSO01000989.1 coordinate 134,583, forward strand.
AGAAAAAAATTTAAAACAAAACAACACTATGGAAAACACACTATGGCCGAAACATCCATAGGCCATTTCTCTTGATTTTTGTTACAATTCCTTCCAACTTCAAAACTCATGCTTAAACCAAAATTTTACAACAAACATCTTCCAATCCTAAGTTTAAAACCATACTTGAAACATCCATTTAGAAAAAGCTAATAATCAACACCAAACTTTTTTGTAAAAAGATCAAAACACTTGAATCACAAGCTTTGTCCTTAAATCAAAACATCTCCAAGAATTCCAAAAAATCTAATCTTACTTCTAACATATTCATAACATCATCCTCAGATAAACCATGCTTTAAATCATCAAACTAAAGTCACCAAAATCACAAAAATAACACTTGGAGTTTTTGATTTTACACTTAGTCCAAAAACAGAAACTTTTTCTTAACTAGCTTTGATAAATCTCTTGATCAATGGCTTAAGAAGGTGAGATCTTTGAAATAAAGTATCACATGGTTTAAAAACGTGTCCTAAAGAATATCCAACCATCAAAATTAAAATCACATGGCTAAAACCCAATAAAACATGGATCTAACCTAAAAACATCAAATCTTAGGCCTAACCGAAATTCTCTTGCATAGAAAAAAATCATATCTTTGAAACTAATACTAAATATCTCCAAAATAACATCCTAACATGAAAATAAGAGACTTAGGATCATCATATAAAAATATCAAAGCCTTTAGAGTAAGATCAAACCTCAAAATATTCAAACTTTATCCAAATAAAAACTGTTTTGTCACTTCCAGTTTTCATGTTTCTAGATCTAATAAAATCTATCATCAAAATCTTTATTCATGCAACAAAACCTCAATGAAAACTCTTAAACACATTCTAAGAACACTCCATAAAATTTTCGGACCAAGATATATCCATTAGCTTGGTCAAAAACTCCAAAACATAACACACTCTCCAGATTCACGCCCAGAATGACCTTTCCATGGTTAAAAATACTTTTGACCGACCAAATGACCATGGAATGATACGAAAAATACATCTACGGAAACTAGACTCAAAGAGGAACAACTTTTATGAAGGAGTCATCGTGTGAAAATACTTACAAAGGGTCGAAAAACTCCACGCAAAAAGACCCAGAAATCTGCCCGAGAGAGCTCTTTTGGGTTTCTCTCTAAGAACGGGGTGAAGAAATGATTAAAGTGAAGTAAGTGTGTCTTGCACGACTCAAGACTTCTGTAGGGAGAATATTTGGACCTTAATGATCATTGAGTGGAGGTGTAGACATGTGACATAATGTAGAGGATAGTGGGGGGCAAAAGACAACTTACAAAGGCTATGAGACATGGGACTTGATGGGGTGGGTTCCTCCATATTATTGAGTGCAACTTGATGCAATGAATGGTCTGCCAAGTGGGGGAGGAAATTTCTCCAAGAAGCTATGCCAAGGTGGCCAAAATTCGTGGGCTTTAGTGGGCCTTAGTGGGCCTCAACCAAGTGGGCTTCAATTTGGGGTTTAAAGGGGGTTTGGTTAGGGTTTGAGATGCTATCAAGCCCAAATCCAATTTTTCTTGGCCCAATCAAATTTCTAAGGTTTAAAATGTTGGATAAAGATGTCATAATAGGAATTTGAGAAATTAATAGCATGTGAAAGTGATTTAATCAAGTGATTAAACACAATACTAGAAATTGGATCAAAAAGGGTTTGAATGCCAACTTTAGGGTTTGGGGAAACCGTTTAGGGTTTCGGTTTCAACCAAGTTTTTGGGGTTTCAAAAGGATTCCAACCATTTAGGGTTTTACTAGGGTTGAAACCCTCTTCATCTAACTCAATTTGGTTGATCAGATGAAAAAAAACTGTTTTGCTTAGGTGGCATGATCTCACACATTGATTTCCTTCACAAATCCATCTAATGGTTTCTCTTTGTGCCAAGTATCTAATACTATTCATTATGTGTGGTTAAGATCTTGCCAAGTGTCCAAATAAAACTTCTCTAACCTAATTTGGACATTTCACACTGTGATTTTGAAACCACTGCACTTAGTACGCTTATCGAGTTACTATTCACTCCGAAAAAGTGCATAATAAACTTAGTACTGAAAAATCCTAAATATTCAACTGAGTCTAGTGGCGTAAACTATAACGTAATCTGACACTTCTAACTACCTCAAACAAATAAAATCACATTTCTGGCACCATAGTGAGTGATAAAACTAATTATGTTGACATACTAGACTTATGCGATTAGCCGATTCGTAAAAATTTATGGGGTTTTCACGAGATTTCTAATGTCTATAGAAATTCCACCATTGAATTTCTAGCGGGCTGTTACAGATATGATCAATTTTCTCATCAAGTAAAAATTCAGGTGTCTGAAAAATATAATCATATCAGAGAAGGGAGAAGTTGAGCAAATAAACTCTGTTGGTGTCAAACTCTCCACAGCATTCAAATCACTTGTGTCATCAAAATGTGCTGGCATCTTCAAGCATTGAAAACGTTCAACTCAAGTGCCATGTTCCCAAAGGTAAGCTTCAAAACTCCACTTCTGCAATTATCAAAGCATTGATGTAGCTAGGAATGGTCTTCCTAGGATGACAGGAGCTTGGTAAATAGTGGAGACGGCTGCTGCATATCAAGAACCACAAAATCCACTGGGTAGTAGAATTTGTCCACCTGGACCAACACGTCCTCTACAATACCCCTCGGTACCTTAACTGATCTGTCAGCCAACTGTACATGATGGAGGTCTTTTTCAGCTCACCCAATCCCAACTGCTCATATACTGAGAACGGTAGC
>QGSO01000990.1:0-69416 GCA_011037825.1 Carya cathayensis
AGAGAGAATGCTATTCACAAGCAAGTGGAGAAAACTAGAAAGCGGATTATAGAGAATAGATGTGCACGTATATTATTGTGTATGTACTGGGTGTTATTGATTGTAATAGTTTTGGTTGGTTTTGACTAAAGATGTATCTATTACTGTTAATTGTAAATGGATGGTTCAGACTAAGTAGCATCTTACGGATGTTGCTAATTTGATTATGTGGTTGGTTTGGACTATAGATGTATTTCTCAGGTCATACTTTTTATATTCCTTTTCTTTTGTTTACTTGCAGAATCTATGTAAGAAAGTTTCTTATTCAGGCCTTATAAAAAAATACAAATCTTCTTATTCTGATCTCCCAATCGACCAACTAATCCACGCAGCCTTCCTGGCAGAAAGTTTCTTATTCATTTCATGACATTATGACTAAAGTACAATCAATAGAAATCCAAAAGGACCCAAAGAAAAAGTACAACCACACAATTCTTTTCTTGAAGTTACTAATATGAGACACACCACTCACATAATAAAAAGGACTTAAAGTTACTGATCCGAAAAGCCTTTCCCACCTATTTTCTCATTACAGACTTCAAAAAATGCCCACAAGCTACAACAACAGAAATCCTGAATGAACTTCTCAGCTACAATAAATCACAAGCTACAACTTGCAAACAACATTCTTTACAATAAAGTATAAGCTTTACATAAGCAGTCTCACACTTGCAACATATTTTATCACAACACCCAAAATACAACAAACTACAACTTCACAACAACATTCTTCACAACATTTCATTACAACAACCAAAGTACAAGAAGTTACTAAATAACAACCACGGCCTCACACGTCCTCATTGACCAATTGCATTGGTTGTGTGACAATACTACATTGTGTTCCACCAACATTAGCACCAAGTTGATCGACGTTAGCACCAAGTTGAGCTTTCGATACCTCACCATGATGTGATTTATCATCAAATATTTTTTTGCAAGTCTAAATTTCAAACAAAGCATAATACTTTAAATTAGAAAGGAATATGAATGCATTCCAATAAATATAGAATTAATATGAAAAACAATTGATTATATGTTTCTTCTTTCTCTTTGTCCCAGCCTTCTCCACAAGCAGAACCTTCCTTTTCGTTGGTGGCCTCCCTTTCCCTTGGACAACGTGTGGTCTTAATAGTTTCTTACCCTTGTCCACGAGAGCTGTAATTAGGCATAGTGTTAGAACGGTACATAAGAAAAAAAAAAATTAGAAAGTTAGAAAGGAATCTACCTGGCTACCCCATGTGCATGTATATGAATTTGGATATGCATTTGGGTGCATCGTAAATGGCGGGTAGTACAAATTTCCTGAACTATAATATCCCCTATAATACACAAATAAAAATACATTAACTAATTGAAAATTTTGTACACAACAACATTTATTTTATTATTATGACCAATGTCTATTATATCTGAGTCGTTGGAATTGAAAGCCTGGGTGGCCTTTTGTCGTCCTCTTTGTCCATCATGCTATTTCAATTGAGTTCATAAAATAAAGTTACTAAACAGAAACACATAAATCATTTCACCACTCTGCACTTCTAAATTATTGAACTGATTAAATTATCATATAGTTACAATACAAAAAGAACAAACCATTTTTTGGTTCAATGCAATTATAGGCCTTCTAGATACTTCATGATCATAAACTACCATCAAATGGAAGGTGTGGAGATTTCTTCTAATGTTGTTTCACTATATATATCATGCGGAATAAAACCAGAGAGAGAATTAAAAGCTGCCCGAAAGATCGTATAGTTTGGAACACCCCCCTACTCCATCCCCATAGATTACAAACCACTAACTACTACTACACCATTTCTTTCTACTGTGTTTTTTAATACTGCAGATATAAAAATCAAATCAAATCCTTCTATATATATTGCTGTGTTTTTTAGTACTGCAAAGAAAAAAAAAAAAATCAAATCCTTCTATCTCAAGCATCAACATTTTAATCCACCTCCAGTTTCCACATTGCAAAGAAAAAAAAATCAAATCCTTCTATATGAAGCTACGATTTTGTATATGAGGAAAACCCAAACAATTAAAAATTGCCATATTTACATTTTAGCTTTTGTTCTATATGAAGTTTATATTTTTGTTCTTTTGTTTGGCTAAATAACAAAAGCTAAAACGTTAAGGTAATCCTTTGGCGATGTGTGATTGTGTTTGAGGAATACATGCTGTTCCACACGTACATACGATTGCGAGTAGGACCCAAAAAAATCCCATTTCCCCGAGAGAGAGAGAGAGAGAGAACCTCAGAGTCGTCGGCAGCACCTGAATGCTGCGATCTGTGCCTAGGCGAAGGAGGGAGAACGGAGGCAGAGGAGGGGAAAATTTGAATGTATTTTCTAGAATGGAATGATTCGGAATTTGGGATGGGGGGTGGCTGGGTAACGCGGGGGGTGGATAGTTTGGTAAAACGCAAGTTTTGATATATATATATATATATATATATATATAAATACCTGCGGTGTTGCCCGTGTTGGAGAAAAAAGGGCTTAAGAGTAGAATTACTAGTTCTAGAATTATTTGTCGGTTGAATAAAGGAAAATGGGACCGATGCAGACCGTGTAGCAGGGCCCTTAAAATTGACCGGACCTTGAGTATATGCATTTATTTATTAGTAATAGATTATTCAAATAGTAAGGCTAATACGACTTTTCTAAATTACGACAAATAAAACATAAAAAAACATTTTCCGTGTGGAATGGGGGTTTCAGCTAGCTTTCAACGCGCCGAATAAAGAAATGGTATAATGTCTTGTTAGCTTAACCGCTAAGCGGCCCCCACTACCATATTAATCGAACATGTCTCCAACCTGCCCAAAGTATCATAACAATCGCGCCCACGAACCCTGGCCCACGAGATCACATATTTTAAATCAATAGACGACCGATACAACTCTACTTTCCTACGTTAGTTAATTATATATGTAATCTACCAATGAATTATATATATATTTTTTTCAAAATTTATATCAAAGCCAATTTTATTACGAGAAATGTTTTAAGTATAAATAAATTATATAAAAATAAATTTATAAATTGATGTATATATACAAAATAGATCTCTGTCCTTGAGTGACAGTCCTGCACATGAACTAACAATGTAAATGAAAACTACTTTTCTAAAAAAAATAATAATAATTACACTTAGACCCCAATTAGATAATAAAAATGTTTCATTTCATACTATAATTACAATTTTTCAAAATTCTTATACGAAATATAATAAATAATTTAATTTTTAAAATTTTAAAATAATAATAATATTTTAATAATATTTTATCCAACTTTTATCTCTATTATCCAAACAACATCCAAAAAAATATTAATATTGAACTCTTATCCCTTTTTTTTCGGTTTCCCTTCAATTCTTTAGCTGTGGATTATCTTAAGCTATATATGTTCAGACATTAATCCTGTTTATTACCGTCCAGATAATATTTCATCGTAGAAAGTCATTGCAGCACTGAGTCTGACCCAACTTTCTTGACTAACAAATTTATTTTAAAGAGTTTGACAGATTCGATTCAAAACCTATATTTTTGATCAAGTCATAGAAATTTTCAGAAATTTCAAAAATGGCACCTGCACGAACCTAACAGTCAGTACGTCTAGTACTTCACGCGTCTCAGCAAATAAATGCGTGTATATTATTATTTCTTGAAGGCAAAAACTGAAACCTTGCAGTTGGCATTCCACGAAACACAAGGCACAGCATTCATTATGGTTTCTTCGAGATGGCTTCTCTTCCTCTCCGCCATTTTCATGCTCACTGCTCTAGCCGTCGCTCAGTCTGCAGAACCCTTGTACCATTTTTGTTTATATGAAAAGGGTAACTACACGGATAACAGTACCTACGAGACAAATCTCAATCAACTCCTCTCCTCCGATGTATCCTCCGACACTGGTAGTACTAACTCTGGCTTCTACAATTCCTCGTATGGCCAAAACCCCGACCAAGTACATGCAATCGGGCTTTGTAGAGGCGATGATAACTCAGATGTCTGTCGTGATTGTCTCAAAAGCGCTATGTCACTTCTCCCACAGCGCTGTCCCAATCAAAAGGAGGCAATTGTGTGGTATGACTACTGTATGTTTCGCTACTCAAATCGCTCAATTTATGGCGTCATGGAACCTTCTCCTGCATTCTTTATGTCGAACAAAGAAAATGTATCGGCCAATTCTTCGGAGCAGTTCAATGATGATCTGAGGACCTTGATGGAAAACCTGACTAGTCAAGCTAAAGATGGTGGTTCTCTCCGCAAGTTTGCTGCAAATAAAGCGAGCGGACCCGAGTTTAAAACGTTATATGCACTTGTACAGTGCACGCCTGATTTGTATATGGACGACTGCGAAGGTTGCTTACGCGGGGCTATGGAAGCCATCCCACAATGTTGCAACGGGAAGGTAGGTGGGAGAGTCGTTAGACCCAGCTGTAATATTAGGTTTGAGACGTATCCCTTCTTTAGCTCTACAACTGATCCGTCAGCACCACCAGCCAATAACACTCGGCCTACAACAGGTAATACATAATTCACTTTGGATATATATATATATGTACTAGACAGAAAAGTACTATGCTCTCTAACCTTCCACAAGCACAGCAATCTTTTTGTGCATTATTATGTTAGCCCTTTTCCTTGTCACGGTAGAGTAGTTTGCAAGATGCGATGGAAATCACAGAAAAGCATATTCACAGCATATCCATAACAGATAATCCATTATTTTAAAAATTTTAAAAATACCAAAAACATAATTTAGCACGAATAAGAATCAAATACCTACCCAAAAATCTTTCCCTGGCCAGATCAAATTGATTTGGAATTGTCTGAGAGACTAGCAGACAATTAACAATCAAATGATCTAGACATGTATTACAGATTCTTTTCGGATTTGGTTTGGTTTTAGGTTTCGTTTGGATTTAGGAGTATCTCACCTAGATCATTTGTGAATATTAACAAACTATTATTTGTGAATATTAATAAAATAGTTTGTAAATAGTAATAAAATAATAATGAATTATTTGTGAATTGTAATGAACTATCCGTAAATAATATAATAAAGTAATTTAAAAATAATTGTGTTCTGAAATAATTGTAAAGTAAAGGCTTATATATGGTTTGCAGGAAGCAAGGGGAACAGTACGTCTCGGACTGTCATTATTATAGTTGTGTCAATTGCGTCTGTGATACTACTACTCATCACCATATGTATCTATATGAGAGTGAGGAGGTGGCCATGGGTGAAACCTGAAAGTAAGTACAAGTTCAGTTGTAGTCTTAATATATTTTATACGAGTAATGATAGATTTACTCACTTTACTACTGTCTCAAAACCAATTAAAATGATACCATCGTCTCATTAAAAGAAATTAATGTTTTCTTTATTTAAATGTTTGAGTTTTATAGCATTATTCTCTTTAAAAATAAAAACAATTTAGTTCTCAAAACATCAGAATTTTTAACGACTTGTATCAGCGCCAATTTTTTTTTTTTTAAAGAAGACGATGGTACCAATTTTACGAAGAATCGTTGTACAAAGATCAGGACAAAATGCCAGTGACAATGTTAATTTGAATTGGAACCGTGAAGTTCTTGCACATATTTTGAATGTTCAAGTGATTTATCTGTTGGCTTGTCTCCAATTAGGTGAATATGTGGATGAGATAGGAACCGTGGAGTCCTTGCAGTTCGACTTTGACACTATAAAAGTTGCCACGGATAACTTTTCTGAAGAAAATAAGCTGGGCCAAGGTGGTTTTGGTGTTGTTTACAAGGTAGTTAATGGATATAATCTTCTTGAAATTAAAGGGTATCATTAATTGCTCAAAACATGTTAATTCTTAAGTACTTCATTGATGATTAGATTCACTTTATTCTTTTATTTTATCAGGGAAGGCTTCAGAATGGGCAAGCTATAGCTGTGAAAAGACTGTCAACAAATTCCGGTCAAGGGGGTTCAGAATTTAAGAATGAAGTCCTGCTGGTGGCCAAGCTTCAACATCGCAACTTAGTTAGGCTGCAGGGCTTCTGCTTGCAAAGAAATGAAAGGATTTTAGTTTACGAGTTCGTGCCAAATACAAGCCTCGATCACTTCCTTTTTGGTATGCTCTATAGTTTATATAGCTAGTTCTGTTTTCATTTCGCATTGTATTCATGATATTTCTTTTGGCCTACAAGTTTTCTTGGATATACTCTCATATATAAATATATATATATATATATATTTGACTTAGTGGACCATATATAATTTTTACATGTAGATCCCATCAAGCGTGCACATTTGGATTGGGAAACGCGTTACAAAATTATAGGGGGCATTGCTCGAGGGATGCTTTACCTTCACGAAGATTCTCGACTTCGTATTATTCATCGTGATCTTAAAGCAAGCAATATCCTTCTGGATGGGGACATGAATCCGAAAATATCAGATTTTGGCATGGCAAGATTGTTTTTGTTAGATCAAACTCAAGCAAATACAAGTAGAATTGTGGGGACTTAGTAAGTATCACAGAAAATGGCTTCAGTTTCCAAACCAAGACTTAGCATGTTCCTAATACTGAGATATTGAAACTAAAACTAATGCCATTCAAGCAAAACTAATGCATTGATTTCAATGTGCAGCGGATATATGGCTCCAGAATATGCCATGCATGGACAATTTTCAATGAAGTCCGATGTCTTTAGCTTTGGTGTGTTGGTGCTGGAGATAGTGAGTGGACAAAGGAACTATTGCTTTCGAAATGGTGAAAATGTGGAGGATCTTTTAAGCTATGTAAGTATGCTATTTTACATACTTGGTTACATTTCCCTTTTCAATCCTGCAAGCATGCACGTACATAGGAATCATTGCTTTTGAAATGGCTAATTTTTATGATGTTGACTGATTTTTATCATATTTTGCAGGCGTGGAGAAACTGGAGGGAGGGGACTGCTTTAAATATCGTAGATTCCACAATGAGTTCTGGCTCAACAAGTGAAAAGATGAGATGCATCCACATTGGGTTACTATGTGTTCAGGAAAATGTAGCTGACAGACCAACTATGGCTTCAATCGTTCTCATGCTTAATAGCTATTCCATCACACTTCCAGTACCCTCACAGCCTGCATTTTTTATGAACACTAGTAGCATTGAATCTGAGATGTCATCTAAATGGGAGGATAGCATAGGAGTAAAAGAGTCAGATGAGAGATCCAAGAGCAACTCTGTCTAAACCGCAGCAAACGAGGCTTCGAATAATGAGCTCTATGCTCGATCGCTACCATTCTGAACTGAAATATTACTATGGCGCTCCATGATCGGTGATCCTGTGCTCCATGTCATGTTGAATCCATTGTAGCCAGACCCAGCCCCTCTCCAAGTCTGAAACCAATACAGTTTAACTGTGGTGGGAACTGGAAGTCTGTTTTTTGGTTGTTTCTGTCTTAACTTCGTAAGTAGAACTTGGTTCAGTTTGTGTCTCCATTTGTATGTATCTGGAACGTCTTGATTATTGCTCACTGAGATCTCAATAAAGCTTATGATTTTTTTATTTTTCTAATTTTTTAAGATTTTTTTTTTTTAATTTTTATTTTGTAGTTTATAAAAGTTGTATTGATTTTTTTTTGTTTGAATAATGATAATAATTATATGAAATTTAAACTAAAATTTTTTTTGTATTTAGATAATATTTGAGAATGAAATTAACAAAAAATTAAGAAACGTGTTTGACAAATTTTTGATATAATTAAGTTCTGTTTTCTTTCTCGGGAAAGTGTAGGGGTAATTGATGGATATCAGAATCCAGAAGGTCACAAAAAGAAAAAGAGCTTGTTCAATTAGGTTGAGTACAACCATCTTTGTGTATTTTGTGGGCAATCACCTATGACATTATTGTCATTTAATTTTACGTGGGAGTGGAGGGATTGAATTTTTGTTTGTGGTTGGGATTACTATCAACTGGTGGGCTATTGCTGTTATAGAGAGTTTACTTTCATTTAATCTATAATATTAAAACTTGCTTTTTAATGCAACTTAGATTACTTGAATGGTTGTGACCTTTTCCAAGCTGAGAATTGGCTTGCTGATCTAAGCCCGCCCCGCACCACCTTTTGGACTCAATTCTTTTGAATTTCCCATGCTTGACTCTTGAATGGGATGGAAAAAAAAAAAAAAACACCTTACCCACCTAAGTACCCTAGCCTACACAATTAATTCTACAATTGGGAGGCTAATGGAAGTTGAACGAACAAGTTGTCCCGGGTTATCTCCAACAACAATTAGACGAATAATGTTTTTCTTCCATAATTCCAGAGGCTCTGTTTTACTGTTGTTATTCACAGCCTGCGCTATCATCATCCCCACCAATTCCCAGCCAACGTACAACTATCACTTTTGTCTAGATCCCTCTAATGAAATATCCAACGATTCTTACATATCAAACCTCACAACTCTTTTGGGTTCTTTATCGGACAAAGCTTCCCAAAACATTAGCTTCTACAGCGACACTTCTAATGGCATCTACGGCCTCTTCCTCTGCCGAGGTGATGTTTCTAATGATACCTGCCAAAGATGTGTCAGGTATGCGAGTCAAAGCATCACAAATAAGTGTTCATCCAACAGAAGTGCGATCATCTGGTTCGATGAATGCATGTTAAGGTACTCCAACATTAGTTTCTTTGGAAAGGAAGAGACGTTGCCGGGGTTGTTGATGTGGAATATCGAGAATCGAACTTCAACCGAGGAAACGAATTTTGGAGTATTATCGCTGATGTATGGACTGATGGAGGAAGCTTCAAAAACGGATCTGTTGTTCAAGGCAGATAGTCAGCCAGGGGTTGATGGGTCTGAGATTGGATATGGGTTAGTGCAGTGTACCAGAGATATCAGTGTCAGTTCTTGCAATGATTGTTTTGATGTGTTGATGACGGAAGCCGGTCAGTGTTGCAAAGCGAGGAAAGGGTGGCGCATTTTATCCCCGAGTTGCAGTATAAGATTCGAGAACTACTCTTTCTTTGTTCAGCAACCATCGGCGACAGTGCCGTCCCAACCCGTGCCTGGTAATATATCCAATCACATCGGTTCATAAATTTTATTTTTGTAAGATTTACTTGTTTCTTTAATTAATTAATTAATTAATTAATTTTTTATTTTTTAAATCTGAGTCTAGATTACGTATCCTCTGCATATTTTGGAGTTCTTAAAATGTACCTCGAGGCTAATTTGTAGTTCAGTCAAGAAGAAACTATTACCTTAAAACCTCTTGATTATGAACATGGATATATTTTTTTGAACATATATGTTTAATTTTTTTTAATTATTTTAGTAAGTTACGGGGACATCAAGAAGCAAAGTATTGATATAAATTAGAGGAATCCTAACATTACTCTTATGTCTTAACATATATATCAGTTCCCCAGTATACTACTATACTACTTGCATTTATGGGATGTATTATTGTTGTAAGATATTAAAAGCAAACTTAACCTTTGCATTGGATGATGGAACCAGGAAAAGGAGGAAAGAATACAACAAAGATCGTAATCAGTAGTATATCTTCAATCGCAGTCGTAGCAGCTCTTTTGGGTTTGTGGTATTATTTATCCTGTGCCAGAAGGAAAAAACAAGAAGGTAGCGTTAGTTTACCTGTCTTCCAAATTCTGTACTCCCTGCCTGCAGTAATTAATTCTTTAAGCTCTTCTTGTAACTCAGAGGGAGAGACGAGCGAAATAATCCTTCTTCAAAACTCGAAAGGTTCGCCGTCTCATGTACACACAATGGATAGAAGTATGTATGCCGGGGATCATGACAACAGAACTGGAGAAATGCATTACTACAGTTTGGATACTATACAGACTGCTACAAGCAATTTCTCTGATGCAAATAAGCTTGGAGAAGGTGGTTTTGGCCCAGTTTACAAGGTTAAAAGAGAGATTAATTGTTCCATAATACATGTTCCTTTTTGGGAAGTATTTGATTGTTGTGATTATTTGAATGTATGAGGAGATCAAATGAAGAATCCTTAATGATGTAACATATTGCAATGCATGATTACCATTACCTTTGGATTATTATTTTTTTGATGGAGACAGTTAGAAATTCTTCCAGGGACAGCTGATTAGTGGAAAGGAAATTGCAGTTAAAAGACTTTCCATGAAATCTAAACAAGGTCTGGAAGAGTTCAAGAATGAAGTAATGTTAATCGTGAAACTCCAACACAGAAATCTAGTGGGACTCTTGGGCTGCTGCTTGGAAGGAGATGAAAAGCTTCTAGTCTATGAGTACATGGCCAATACCAGTCTTGATGCTTTCCTATTTGGTTTGCTCTCTCTCTCTCTCTCTCTCTCTCTCTCTCTCTCTCTCTAATGTTCAGCTGATATGAAAAACCCACCCACTGATGTTCAGCACCATTTATTTAGATACGACATTCTCTACTGCAAAGGCAATGATATCCTATCTGAGAGAACTATTTTTAAAAACAAACAAAAAAATTCGTCCATATAAAAGGTCTCATCAGGTAGAGCAAACCGTAGTACAAAGTCGGAAAACTATACAACGAAATTATTTATAATACTAAGTAGGCAATTCTTGCTCTCTCCATCCTTAATCGGCCTTTAACTATAGAGGGGAGAAGAACAGGATTTTGGGAGATTTCGGTTGCAACAGCTGCACCCTTTTAAGCAAAGAAATCTGCTATGCCATTAACCTCTCTATGCAGGAGTACTGATCCTCCTATACTTCCTCCAAGTACTTCCCAGTGAACTTTGCCAATACCTTTCAGCCAATATAATGCCATCTTTGAACACCTTTCAGAACTATTTGCCTTTTGTCACAATGCAGATCCGAACAAATGCAGAGAACTAGACTGGGCTCGGCGTAAAAACATAGTCAATGGGATTGCAAGGGGCCTTCTATATCTACACGAGGACTCACGGCTCAAAATCATCCATAGGGATTTGAAAGCAAGCAATGTGCTGTTAGATGATGAGATGAACCCAAAGATATCAGATTTCGGCACAGCTAGGATGTTTGGTGGCAATCAAATAGAAGCCAACACTAACAGAGTCGTCGGGACATTGTAAGTCATTCCCTCCATGACATCTCATTTTCATACATCACTGATGCGGCTTCGTAAAGGAATCTTTTTAAGACATGGTTAAACTAAAGTTTAATCCTTTCGCGTACATGTTTTGCTGTTCTTTGCTTCCCAAATCCTGTCTCAAACACTTCAAAGTTTAGCTGACAATAATGGAGTCATGGGTTCATTGATACTTTTGGTCTTCTTTGTTTTGCAAATCCTGTTCTAACATTAAGCTGTTCAATCGATAGAGTGGAAAAGACTACAATCCTAAATTCCTAATGGTAATTTAAAGTAATTAGAAATGACAAGAACGGATACTTTCATTCCCTTTTGAGTACAGTATAATAATATTTTCCTCAACAGCGGATACATGGCGCCAGAATATGCAATGGAGGGACTATTTTCAATAAAGTCCGATGTTTACAGCTTTGGAGTTCTGATGCTTGAAATCGTGAGTGGGAAAAAGAACAGTGGATTCTATCATCCAGAACGTGCACAGAGCCTTCTGTCACATGTACGTCTCTCATTTTTATTCGTATCTGGAGCTCAACTATGAATATTTAACTTGACGCAGCTGACCTCATTAAAAATAAAACACACAAAAACAGACCTGGCAGCTATGGAATGAAGGAAAAGGACAGGAGTTGATAGATCAGACATTAGTGGACACTTGTCCTGTAACCGAGGCTCTGAGATTGATCCATATCTCATTGCTGTGTGTTCAGGAAGATCCTAATGTCAGGCCTCCCATCTCAATGGTTGTTCTCATGCTTGGGAGCAAAACGATAAACCTTCCTCCGCCATCTGCACCTCCGTTCACCATAGGTAGACTTTTGACGACGTCTGATCAATCTACAACCACTGTCACCGGAACAGGAATTTCCATATCTGATCAATCTTCAACAGGGCCTCCTACGGTTCTACCAAATCAAGAGATCGTTAGCTGGAGCACCGCTTTTCCAGCTACTTGAAAAGACGATTGTTTACGTTTGATCACATGTATTAATAATTTTTTCTTACCAGCCTTGTAAGAAAAGTAAACTAGGATGATCCAATCATCCAAAACAAGAAAATCATCCAAATCAAGAAAACGCGGGAGAGTCCAAGAACATGAGTGAGAGAAGAAACTTATAATCTTTGTATATTGAAAAAGTAAGTGAAAGTGGAGAGTATTTCGTATACATATACAAGGAAAGTGTGCACGTCCAGTACAGGTGCAATAATAAACTAAAGTTAGAACTGAAGTAACTATTTACAAACTAACTAATTACAAGTTACAACTATTTGCATACTTCAATACTCCATCTCAAGATGGAGTGTGAATATCAAGAACACCCATATATCTTGGAAAGAAGATAAAGAAACTGACTAAGAGGCAAGACTTTGGTGAATATATTTGCGAGTTGTGCTAAGAACTAACATGTAGAATTCAAAGTAGACCAGACTAAATCTTCTCACGCACCAAATGACAATTAATTTCTATGTGCTTAATTCTTCTGTAAAAAATAGGGTTTGCTGCTATATGATGTGCAACTTTACTGTCACAAAATAACAATGCTGGATACTGATGAATAATGCCAAGATTTTGAAGTAAAGCAATTAACCAAGTTAATTTACAAGCAGTTGAAGCCAAGGCTCTATATTCAACTGAAGATCGTGAAACCTTATTCTGTTTCTTTGATTTCCAAGGGATCAAAAAATCACCCAAAAGTACACAAAACCCATTCACTAATTTTCTTGTGTATGAACAAGTTGCCCAGTCAAAATCGGTAAAGGCCTTCAAGTGTAATGAAGAGGAAGCTGACAGAAAAATTCCCTAACCAAGTTTACCTTTGAGATACCTTAATCCATGATGTGCAAAATCTAAATGTGTTTGGGAATGTTTATCCATGAATTAACCTAGGATTTGTATAGAATAAGCCAAACCAAGTCTTGTTATTATCAAGTAAAGCAACCTTCCTACCAATTTTCTATAAACTGTGGGATCTTCCAACAATACATAATTTGTTTTTGCCAAAGGCAAATTAGAGCTCATGGGAACTTTAGTTGGTTTACAACCAAGAAAACCACTATCAGCCAAGATTTCCAAGGCATAATGCCTTTGACAAAGTGAAATTCCTTTAGAAGTTCTTGCCACTTCTAATACAAAGAAATACTTAAGATCTCCAAGATTTTTAATCTGAAAAGTACAATGGAGAATAGATTTCATGTCTTGGACAACCTTGATATCATTGTTAGCCACAATCACATCATCAACATATATCAAGAGGGCAAGAGATATAGAACCAGAAACTCTAGTGAACAATGAATAGTCATATTTGGACTGTGTAAAGCCATGCTGTAAAAGGCAGCTAGTGTGTTAATTTACAATACCACTGCCTGGAAAGCCTGTTTTAGGCCATATTATGACTTAGTTAGCCTGCATACCCGAGTCTCCTCCTTGTTGCCCCATACCCTTAAGGTAGTGTCACATACACTTCCTCATCTAAATCTCCATGCTAAAATGCATTTTCATCCAATTGATGTAAATGCCAATTCTTGGAAGAAGCAACAACAAGTAAACATCGTACACTTGTAAGCTTGGCCACAGGAGAGAAAGTGTCAATAAAATCCAACCACTCTTGTTGAGTGTACCCCTTAGCAACAAAGCTAACTTTGTTTCATTCAATAGTCTCATCTGATTTGTATTTAATTTTGTACACTCGGCCATTTACAATCAATGGAATTGTTATAAGAAGGCAAGTCAATGAGAACCCACGTATTATTTTTCTCAAATGCAAATAATTATGCTGTCATAGCCTCTTGCCAATGAGGAAATTTAATGGCTTGATGGTAGTATTTGGGTTCAAACTTAGATGAGAGATTAATGGTGAAAACACGATGTGTGGGAGAGAGTTTGTTATAAGAAAGGTAAGTAGACAAAGAATGATGAGTACTTACCTTAGAAGAAGCTGTAGCAATGGAAGACTCAGTGTTTGACAAAGAAGAAGTGATTAAATCCCAATGATATTGCAGCAAATATTGTGGTGGATACTTAATTCTAGTAGACCTTTTGATATAAGGATGTGAAGAATTTTTTGTAGTTTTAGGACCTAAAACTTGTAGTGACTAATCAATGGGCACAAAATGAGAAGAATTTTCTATGGTATTACTTGGATAGGAAGTAGCCGGTGTATTAGAAGCAAGAATGGGCAGCACAAAGAAATCTAAAGAAACTGATTGAGGGTCTAAAGAAATGGTGTTGCCGTTTTTAAATGGAAAGATATGTTCATAGAATATGACATCTCTAGACAGAAAAATAGATTTAGAGTGCAAATAATGTAATTTGTACTCTTTGACTCCAAATGGATAGCCCAGAAAAATGCATTTTCTAGCTCTAGAATCAAATTTTGATATTTGAGCAACAAGAGTGCTAGCATAGCATAAACAACCAAACACTTTTAAATGGGAGTAATTGGGTTTTTGAGAGAAAAGAAGTTCATATGGAGATTTGTTTGAGAGAATAGGAGTAGGCAACCTATTTATGATATAAGCTGCGATTAAAATACAATCACCCTAGAAACAAAGAGGTAAATGGGCTTGAAACCTTAAAACACATACAACTTTTAATAAATGTCTTTGTTTTCTTTCTATTACTCCATTATGTTGAGGAATAGCTATACAACTTTTTTATGAATGATACCTTTGGCAGAAAAATAAGTAGACATATCAAACTCTAAGCCATTATCACTCCTAAGAATTCTAACTTTAGAAGTAACTGTGTTTCTACAAGAGCAATATAAGAAATGAGTTTGGATCTAGCTTCATATTTGATTTTCATTAAGTATACCCAAGTTGCTCTTGTGAAATCATCAATAATGGTTAAAAAATAACGAAAACCATCTAGAGAAAGAGTAGAAAATGGGCCCCATATATCACAGTGGATTATTTCAAAGGAACAAGAAGTATGAGATTCACTATGGGGAAAAACTAATCTGGATTGTTTTGTATAATGGCATAAATCATAGTTTGTATGTTTTAAATAAGTTACAACAGGAAAAAATCTATGTATGAA
This sequence comes from Carya cathayensis, assembly GCA_011037825.1. Lineage (NCBI taxonomy): Eukaryota > Viridiplantae > Streptophyta > Magnoliopsida > Fagales > Juglandaceae > Carya > Carya cathayensis. The sequence continues at coordinate 15,165 of QGSO01000990.1, forward strand.
CCTTTGTTTGAGAAATGAAGGATGGACTAGGCGATAATGCCATAGGTCCAAATTGACAGAAGTACGAACAAAAGATAAAACATTGGATTTACTAGAATCAGTTGCATCAGATATTGCTGCTTTATTATGTAGAAAATATTAAACACATGAGTGGGCTACAAATAATTCCTAAGAGTGTGTGATGCAAGTGCAGCCATGGTTTGTTCAGTTTCAATGTCCTTGCACATAGAAGAGACAGAAGAGCTATTTATCTCTAAGTTGTGTATACTACTCTCAATGCTTGATGTAACTCTAAGCAACCTATTTGAACTGTCTCTCACCCATGACATGAAACATCAATTCAAATAGTATAAATAAGGTTCAAGCGATTGAGTAGTAGATGGCAAGTAAAATGAAATCAGAGATAAAGAAAGTGAGAGAAACAATTGAGATAAAAAAAAAATACTAATAAAAGTAAAGATAAAAATAAAAATAATGAGTTTAAATTTAAGTAAAACAATCTTTCCCGGCAACAATGTCAAAAACTTGACTCACTCAAAAGTGAGTAGCACAAAAGCTATCCCAAGTATAAGAGGATGTTGTATAATAATTAAGAATAAATTCATAAATTGTCTCCTTATAAAAAGTTGCCTAAAATCAAACTCGTTTAAAATGGTGAAAATATTCACAAAGAGAAAATAAAAGTGATGATATATGCAATGAATGTAATAGTACAACGGAAATGAAAAGGGCATTAGTCATAGACTAGATTCATATTTTTAAATTTTTTAATGTCGAAATGAAATGTAAGAGACTAACAAATTGAAATTAACAATCAAGAAACCAAGTTAAACAATCTTAATTAATCAGAAAATTAATTAATAAAACCAAAATTATTTAATTCCTAATTAACATTTAATCAATCTAATATGCAATGGAACAAAAAGATTAATAAAACTAAGCCAAGAACTAAGCTAAATTAAAAGATAATTGACAAATACGAGCTAAAAATTGGAAAGTCCTAAATCACATCCTTGTATTCAAATCACAAATTTTTGAAAATCAAACCATGAAAATTGTAATCATTGTTAAACGAAAGCTTAAAAAAGCAAGGAAAACAAGTACATCAAAATTAAATATGCAGGAAATAGAATACCCGAAGCCAAATGATTCTAAATTAAAAATATAAACAATACACCATAAATTTTAAACTAAAATTAAATAAAAAGTAGGAGTTGAAAAGAGTAGGCAAGATGAATAGAAATGAAAGCGGCAACTAATCGAGGAGGCAAGGCAACGGCAGCTGGACCCCGAGGCTGGAGCTCTTCAAGCTGCGGCTGCTGTGGGCGTTCCGTACTTCAAAAATTATAAAAAAATAAAAAAAATAATAAAAATAAAAAGAAAGAACTGTCTAAAAGAAAAGAAAACTCGTCCGTCCCTACGTAGAAGAACCCAACACTGAACAAAAAAAATTCCAAGCCTTGCGTCCCGTCTTATGTTTCTCTTCAAATGAAAAACAGATAAAAAACCATATCCCTCAAGTCCCACATGTGCTTATCTACTTTATGTTTCCACTCAAGACCAATTGCATGTGCTTTCCATCAAACATGGCCTTCCAAATGAAAACTCAAAATTCTTAATGCCTAGTTTGACGCGTGGCCTCTCGGTTTGCATGTGGTTCCTCTCAATAATGTTTGTCCCAACCAGCATCTTATTTATTTAGAAGCCTAAAATAAAAAGAAATAACACACAAAAAATTAAAAAAAGAAAAATAGAATATTAAAAATATGTTTTGCATTTATGTGAAGAAATATTGTCCAATTAAATCATAGGTTATAAAATTAAGCATAAACCATGTTATTAACCAATTAACTATTTTTCTATTTGAAACCAATAATAATGTCATGAAATAATTAAACTATATTTATTCTAGATATATAAAATATGCAATAATTCAGCTCAATCAATCACCACAAAAGAGTGGTTATCCTTCAATTTTGAGTTAAAGGATATGGGCGAAGTAGAATACATTTTGGGAGTTAAGATCTACAGAAATCGATCAAAGAAATTATGAGTTTGTCCCAATAGACTTATATAAAGAAAGTTATTGATTATTTCCAAATGAATGAATGTAAACCCAATGACACCCTTATTGCTAGAGGCGAAAGCTTGTCCAAAAAAATGTGTCCTAAGACTAAAAGAGAAATGGAAAGGATGGCTCGTGTCCCTTATGCTAACACTGTGGGCAATCCGATGTATGTAATGATGTGTACTTGATCAGACATATGCTATTCAGTTGGCTTGGTGAGTAGATTCCAATCTAACCCCACACTAATCCACTGGAAATTAGGCAAAAGGATTATGAGATATCAAAAGGGAACTGCAGACTATGTGTTATGCTATCAGGGTTTGGATTTGCAGTTGAAAGGTTATAGCAATGTTGATTAGGGCAATGACCTAGATGAGAGCAAATCAACCACTGTGTATGTCTTTTTGCTCAACAATGGCGCCATTACATGGAGCAGTAAGAAATAACCCTATATAGCCTTATCTACTATGGAGGCTGAGTACATAACTTATTCAGTAGCAATTTAAGAAGCTGTTTGGTTAAGGAGGTTTCTCAAGCATCTAGACATTGGCACAGATACTTCAAATTCGGTGACAATATTCTGCGATTGCATGACAGCACTCATATATGCTAAGGACACAAAGTATCATGTAAGAACCAAACACATAGATATCAGATATCACTACATTAGAGATATGATAGTGCAAAAGAAAGAGGTCTTGAAACACCTTTCTACAAGTCGCATGGTTGCTAATCCTCTGACAAAGCCTGTAGTAAGAAATGTTTTTTAAACTCATGTTAGGAATCTAGGACTATGTAGATTATGAATGTAATGTGTGTTTCAGTTGACATTGACATGAAATGTGTGTTTCAGTTGACATTGACATGAAAACCTTTCCTTTGGGATATTAATGCAATATGATGTTATTCTGTTATTGTTTTAATTCTAATGTTTTTTTCTGGATACACACATAAGTTATGTCAACAAGCTTAGATCGGCTCACTCACCCAAGCGATAACCTCTAGCACTTTAGTAGCGAGTGGAGATAAGACATTGTGTCCCTAGGCACTTGTCCAAAGGGGATAAGATGGTTGACACAAGATATGTCACCTTAGTAGGAGCTAAGATGATGTCTATTGTATTAAGATGACAGTGCATAGGTACCCCACAATCTATGTAACCTGTGGTAAGCCAAATGTGAGATCCTTATTTGACGCCTTGGAGGTAAACAAATAAGAGGACTTGGGTTAGACACTTACGGAGCAACTAGACTAAGATCTGCACGGTGTTGATATAGACATATGCTCTTTAAGGAAGAGAAATCCACTGTATCATGTATTTCATACTACATGTACTTATATAACCAAATATGGAAGTGAATGAATGGTTCATTGTTTCTTCATTGTATGAGTCCTATATTTTATTTTTTATTATGCCCTTCTTAACTTTTGACAATGTCATAAGATAGAGGTTATGATGATTGCTACTCTAGCATGCTTTGTATGATCATGTTTGATACAGTCTAAAGAGGTATTGCTGGGAAAGCAGTTAGACTAACATTGAGTGACATGAGGACGAAAGGAAGACTATTCAATAACGCATTTTTGTTTTGTTTCCTGACGTCAAACTTTGGTACTACAATTTGGTAGTGACAAATTTTGTGAACACATCATGAAAGCAATTAAAGCATACTCCTGAGTTTTTCTTTTTTAAAACAAAAGTCAAGAGGGCTCAAATATGCTTGAATAGATGTGATCGAATGAGTCTAAGGCATACGAGATGCTTTAGGGATGGTGCTATGTTGGTCTCTCTGGGAGAGATTTGGTATAGTGCTCCCACATAAAGTTTTTCAGGTGTATTTGGTGGTCTCACAGCCTATTTGTTTGTATGAATGAAATTGAGAACACGTTGAGAGGTATATGCATGGGGCATGCCCACTATGTGTGAGTGGGAGATGTAATAATTTATGATGCACAGGACACCCTTAGTAGGTGGGCCCCTACCTATTGTTTTCTTCCAGTCTTTAAGCTCCTGGAAACATACATGTTTCCTTCTAGGCTTTAAGTTTGGAAACATGGATGATATTAAGCCACAAAATGGTGGCTGTCGAGCAGAGGACTGATATAAATTCAGTCCTCCACTCCTTTGCAGAACAACGGAAGGCATATACAGAAATCTCTCAAGAAGACTCTCTGTATAAACTCTTAGGCTGTGGCATATTGAGTGTGGCTCTAGTTTTGTCTACGTAGCATACTCACACACTGAGCACTCACAAGTTTGCAAACTGGAATCACTCGTGGAAAACCTGCACAAATTATACTTGAGGTATTTTTTCTTTCACTGTGTATATTTACACAATTTCTAACAGTTTTTGTCTTAATTTCATAAGTAGAACATGGTTCAGTTCATTTCTCCATTGTCGATCTCCACCCATATCCATCGTACGTTGTCCCTCGGTGAGTTGAAATGTCGCACACACTCTTCCATTTTGACCCTCCCCTTCTCGAGCTAATGGCACAGATCTCACTTATCTCTCAGAGTTTCCGTTTCCATTGATCTCCAAGCCACCACCGTTGCACTCCGGCATCCTCTCGGTAAGACCACGCCGATGTCTTTGTTTTCCTTCACCATCATTTTCTTCGATCTAACAATATTTCTATCCTGAAGCTTTGCCGTCGTTGATCTCTGTCAAGCCACCCAAATCCATCATAGCACAACTTCTACTGGCTCTCATGGTAAGAATAAGCACCTCGCTGATTCACACGAAGCCTTTCTTCTCCAGTGTTCGTCTCTTTATGTTTTTGTACATGAGTTAACCTTAGAAATGACCGGGCTTCTTACAGCCAAAGAGTAGCCCACTAAAAACTAATTGACACCTAGGCTTTCCACTATAGTTATCTTGTAGTTGTACTCCATCGGATTATAGAATCAGGCAAGCCCTAACATCCCCCTCTCCACTCCCCTCTCGCACCCAGGATCTCGCAACCCCCTCTCCACCCCCCTCTCGGCTTCGTCATCGCACCCAGTTTTGATCCCTACAGAGTGGCTTCAATTAGTTTTGCATTTTTTGTCAAAGACACAAGAAACAATAATGCCGTTTTTTTAATACAAAAGTTAGCACAACGATGTTTAGATTATAACTTAGCTTCTTTTGTATTCTTTCATGGAGTTGTTTTACTGCACACTTGTGAACTTTCAGGACATCGGAGCTTATATGTGTATTGCAGGCAAAACATGTCAACAAAAGCAAGTCCTTGGATTGGACCTACACATAACCATTTTAGGAAAAGCGTTGTGTGGAATTTTAGAACTCTATTTCAAACACCATGATTGAAATCCACCCCATTACACGAATTCTAGAACACCCCGTGAACAAGATAAGGAAGAAATAAGAATTCTCAAGATTTCATAAATATGCCTCTGTTTCTCAAGAATTCTCAAGATTTCATAAAAATTGCCTATTGTTGGATATAATCAAAGCTCTACAGTACATAACAGTTGAAAATGGAAGATTAAAAAGGACCAAAACCATTAGAAATCAGTTCAATGGTGCCTCTGAAATCCGACCGACCCCTAAGAAATCTAATAAGCTACAATTGAAGGTACCCGAAACGATCATCACATGATCTTAACATTTCAAAAAGAGAGAGAGAGTATTAAAATTTATGATTTACACTTTAAATTACGTTTCCTTTCTTCAGAACCTTGAATTTGCAGAAAATTGTTGGTGAGGATGAATTGAACCCATCAATGACTTCCTCTATAAATATACCAGAGATATCACCAACCCAAAAAAAAAAAAGGCATTTATTTCATAGATCTAGATGGGATGCATCCTGGTCCCTGGAAAGCAAATTTGCAGCAATCCAAAACCATAACAAAAATAGAAGAGATTAAATTACAAAAAATGGAAAGTAAAAAATGAAATCCGTGTGGTTAAGATGGTGCGAAATCTATGTGTTCAGATGGTTGGAAAAACCAACGTAGGCAACTGATGGTGAGTCGAAGATGGTGGTGGTGTGATCTTGGGCGTTGGACTGAGATGGCGGCGGTGGAAGAATTTGCAGTGAGGAATAGGAAGGGCTTCGTCACTCAAACTGCTCTTGGGCGAAAATAGAGAGGCTGCTTTCAAACGTTCCTGTGTGGTGGAGTCTACTTCTCTTAGTGTAAAATTCTTGACGTGGCATGCAGTGAATGGAGGGCTACTATAATGTCATTGCTAGCCGGACCGTCCCAAAGAGGCTTTGGATACGCTCTTAACTTTTGTGTGGGCGTGACAAAATGTGTTTAAAATGGGTCTCTTACGTCGGCCTGTTGTTACTCACAGATTTAATACGTTGGCTTGGTTTTAATTTGGTCTTTGTTGCATGTAGTTGACACTTACAACTTGAAAACAGTTTAAATTATATTACGTATTCATTTATGATTTGATTATCATAATAAATTACAAGGATTTGGATTTTAAGTATGACCAACTTTAATTAGTAGAATAAATTTCCATTGTTTATTTTATTGGATTTTGATAAAATGATTATGCTATACTATTAATTGGAAAATATGGGAATGTGTTGTAACTTTTGAATCATATTATTATTTCTTAATTTTAGCATATATCAGAATATTTATTAAATTATTCACTATTATATCAATTTAATTAAATAGAATGTCACGACATTTTTAGAAAATTAGTGACATATGGTATTTTGTATAGGTAACGATCTACAAAGTGAGATTTTGAAATTAGTGATACGATGTAAGTAATTTGATCACAAATTAGGATCATCACATGTTAGTCTAGATTAATTATTATTAAAGCCAATTCTTGATAGCCTCTGTTAAGTATCTCGCATATCTCGATTTATGCAAACATGTCATCCAGCATAGCATATGATCATGTCATTCCGCATCATGTTCAGATTTAGAAATTATAAGTATGTACGTATTATGTCATGCATCTCATGTGCATAAGACACGTAAGTTATCTTAAGTTTAAGTGCAAGATAGAATCATATCAGTTAATTAGATGACCATTCATATGCATGGTACTAATGTAGTTTCAGGGTGAATGTGCATATCACAAACTCAAGCGTGGTTCACTATAGTATGCCAGAATACTATCAGTGGCTCCCCTTGCGGCCACAGGAGGTGGGGTTGGTGCACTACCACGTACACTAGGTTAAGTGTATTGGACAATCAGATCAGTCAGTTAATTAAGATAAATCAGTCATATACAGTATAAGCATCAGCATGAACAATCATGTTTTAAGCTTTCAGCATGAGAATTTTTATGAAAAATCCTATGTTTACTATGTTTATATTGTGATGAATTTTTTACTGAGTCTTAGGGTCATTTTAGTTTTATTTCATATTTTTAATCACCTAGGTGAGGATGATGACCACGAGCAAACGGGTCAAGATTGGATGGAGCAATTAATTAAATCCTAGACTTTCTAGAATAAATTGTTTTTTTTTTATGACTTGAATTTTATTTAGTTATTTCATTTATTATTGTTGGAGACATGTTTTTATTAAATAAATCTTTTTATGAAGTAAATGTTTATTTTCTCAAATATGAAATCTCTTGTTGGGTTATATTTTATGGAAATTACATAACACTCTTAACTCTAGGGAATGGGGTGTTACAATTTGGTATTAGAGCCGATTGAGAGATTTTGTAGACTTTTAAAAAAAAATTTATAAATAATTCTAGGATAAAGTTACCTAGGATGCCCTTGGCCTGCTCTAAAATAATTGAGGTTTCTCTTAGGATTTAATGCTTTGTAACTCTTACTAGTTAGAACCATCATTGTACTTATTTTATTGTCGTTATTTTACATTCTTATTAGATACTAGTTAATTATTACTACAACATCTTGATGTAGATCATGGCTCTGAGCACTATAAATCACCCAAATCGAGAGGGATCTTCCGGATCTAGCTAGAATGATGATCTGGATCCTCTCGTCATAGTTGCAACACAATTCTTCCAATCAATAGCTAGTGGACAATTTATGGCTCCTAGAGCGTTGTAGGCTGGTTGTACCTCGGAACAGTTTTCCCGACAGCACCCTCTACTTTCGATAGTAGATTGAATTCCATGGACACTAAAAGCTGGATTGAATGTATGGAGCATATTTTTGAAGCACTTTACTGCACAAATGATTAGAAGGTAAAATATGGCCACTTACCACTTGACTGACATGGCAAAGCAGTGGTGGAAGTCAACACAGGCACAATTGGAGTTAGGGGAAGCAGTCCCCATTTCAACGTTTCAATCGAACCTTTCTAGACCACTTTTTCCATAGACCCTTTAGGAATCGAGACCTCACCAATTTATGAACCTCACTCAAGGAATGATGATGGTAGCATAGTATAATATTGACTACAACAACCAAAGCTAGCAACAACAACATCAGCTCCAATCAACATTGCATAAGGACAAGATGCCTCACAGCAAGAATCGTCATGGGCAATCACCAATAGTACAAACTTACCCCACACGCCCAACGTGTGGGAAAAGACACATGAGAAAGTGTCTGTATGGCTAGAATGTGCGTTTCAATTGCGGGAAGTTGAACCATCTAGCTTACGACTGCCCAATAAAGAGACTTGAGGAACTAGGAAAGAGCAAAGGACAGAAGATGGCAGCAACGTCAAGAGTATATTCCCTCACCCCTAATGGTACTGCGGCATCAAACGATGTACTCACAGGTAACTTTCCTTATCCTAAGTTTAGATATCTATATAGTATGATGCATAAATCATATGATCTTGATAGCTCTTAAGTCATTATGACATTCATATAGGTACATTATCACTATTTTCACATCATGCCTCCATTTTATTCTATTCTGGTCCCACTCATTCTTTCATTTCCAATCACTATTCACCTTTGACTAAAAAGATACCTGAGCCACTAGAACCTAGTACATATGTTGCCACACCCTCGAGAGAGCACATCATTTGTGATTCCATTCTGATTGGATGTCCAATAGAGATTCAAGGGAGGATTTTACCTGCAGATTTGATCGTATTTCCTAGCAGTGTTTTATTTAAGTGTTTTATTTAAAATAAAACACTTACGCGTTTTCAAATCAGTGTTTAACTCATCGTTGGTTCATTTAGGATCCCGAACGTGTGATTGAGTTAATATACACTAGGCCCCTACCTTTTCCCTTCACTTTTTCCTTTTTCCTTTTCTTCTCTTCTCTTTCCTTCCTCTCTCCCTCATGCCCGACATACGTGATAGTTGTGCCTCCACCGTTTGGTTCAAGCTCCTAGCCGGCGCAACCTGCAGCCGCCATGCCCCACCTCCACCTCTGGCATGATCCTCCCCCACCGATGACCATTACCTCACCGGTGGTGAGTTATATCGGCAGCCACTTCTCCCTCTTTCCCCCTCTCGGCTTCGTCATCGCACCCAGTTTTGATCCCTACAGAGTGGCTTCAATTAGTTTTGCATTTTTTGTCAAAGACACAAGAAACAATAATGCCGTTTTTTTAATACAAAAGTTAGCACAACGATGTTTAGATTATAACTTAGCTTCTTTTGTATTCTTTCATGGAGTTGTTTTACTGCACACTTGTGAACTTTCAGGACATCGGAGCTTATATGTGTATTGCAGGCAAAACATGTCAACAAAAGCAAGTCCTTGGATTGGACCTACACATAACCATTTTAGGAAAAGCGTTGTGTGGAATTTTAGAACTCTATTTCAAACACCATGATTGAAATCCACCCCATTACACGAATTCTAGAACACCCCGTGAACAAGATAAGGAAGAAATAAGAATTCTCAAGATTTCATAAATATGCCTCTGTTTCTCAAGAATTCTCAAGATTTCATAAAAATTGCCTATTGTTGGATATAATCAAAGCTCTACAGTACATAACAGTTGAAAATGGAAGATTAAAAAGGACCAAAACCATTAGAAATCAGTTCAATGGTGCCTCTGAAATCCGACCGACCCCTAAGAAATCTAATAAGCTACAATTGAAGGTACCCGAAACGATCATCACATGATCTTAACATTTCAAAAAGAGAGAGAGAGTATTAAAATTTATGATTTACACTTTAAATTACGTTTCCTTTCTTCAGAACCTTGAATTTGCAGAAAATTGTTGGTGAGGATGAATTGAACCCATCAATGACTTCCTCTATAAATATACCAGAGATATCACCAACCCAAAAAAAAAAAAGGCATTTATTTCATAGATCTAGATGGGATGCATCCTGGTCCCTGGAAAGCAAATTTGCAGCAATCCAAAACCATAACAAAAATAGAAGAGATTAAATTACAAAAAATGGAAAGTAAAAAATGAAATCCGTGTGGTTAAGATGGTGCGAAATCTATGTGTTCAGATGGTTGGAAAAACCAACGTAGGCAACTGATGGTGAGTCGAAGATGGTGGTGGTGTGATCTTGGGCGTTGGACTGAGATGGCGGCGGTGGAAGAATTTGCAGTGAGGAATAGGAAGGGCTTCGTCACTCAAACTGCTCTTGGGCGAAAATAGAGAGGCTGCTTTCAAACGTTCCTGTGTGGTGGAGTCTACTTCTCTTAGTGTAAAATTCTTGACGTGGCATGCAGTGAATGGAGGGCTACTATAATGTCATTGCTAGCCGGACCGTCCCAAAGAGGCTTTGGATACGCTCTTAACTTTTGTGTGGGCGTGACAAAATGTGTTTAAAATGGGTCTCTTACGTCGGCCTGTTGTTACTCACAGATTTAATACGTTGGCTTGGTTTTAATTTGGTCTTTGTTGCATGTAGTTGACACTTACAACTTGAAAACAGTTTAAATTATATTACGTATTCATTTATGATTTGATTATCATAATAAATTACAAGGATTTGGATTTTAAGTATGACCAACTTTAATTAGTAGAATAAATTTCCATTGTTTATTTTATTGGATTTTGATAAAATGATTATTATCCTAAGCGTTGTACCTCGATGGCGTATTCCGGATCCTATCTACCGAATTTCAAAGTATTAGATAAGCTTGTTTTTTTTTAAAGTAGCACAATTATAATAATTTAATGAGCTCTGAAAATATTATAATTGTGGATAATTACTTAGATTAAATATTTTAGTTGTTTTAAGATATTAAGAGGTTTATTTTTACGTTGAAAACTCTTATTTAAATTAAATGGTTTTATCATCTTTGAATGATTAAAGATACTTTATCATTTTAATAATGATGAAGAAATATTATTTTATAAACTTTAGTTTATAAAATAATATTCTATCTTAATTCCTCTCAGTGTTGTAATTAAGTGTTTTATTAATTTAAATGATTTTATCTTCTTCGATTAATTAACGGTACTTTATCATTTTAAATAATGATGAGGAAATATTATTTTATAAACTTTAGTTTATAAAATGATATTCTACCTTAATTACTCGTAGTGTTTTATTTAAATGTTTTATTTAAAATAAAACACTTACGCGTTTTCAAATCAGTGTTTTAACTCATCGTTGGTTTATTTGAGGATCCCGAAACGTAGGATTGAAGTTAATTACCTAGGCCCCTACCCTTTTCCCTTCACTTTTTCCTTTTTCCTTTTTCTTCTCTCTCTTTCCTCTCTTTCTCTCTCTCCCCATGCTCTTCCCTTCCCCATTTCTCCTTACCGTCGCCGCCCCTTTGACCGCCCGTTTCTCCGCCGTCCGGTGGAGGTGTCGTACACCACCCCCGCCATTCTCTTCCCATCCCACCAAAGTTCATCCCCACCAATTTTCAGAGCCATCGGACCAGCCGTTAGCCGCCAAGAGCCCCCGGAAGTTGCTGCCCTGCCCTGTTTTCCTCCTTACCATCGCCGCCCATTCGGCCGGCCGTTTCTCCCCCGTCCGGTGGAGGTGTCGTACACCACCCCCGCCATTCTCTTCCCCTTCCACCAGAGTTCATACCCACCAATTTTCAGAGCCATCGGACCAGCCGTTAGCCGTCACAAGCCCCCGGAATTTGCTGCCCCTGCCTTGTTTTCTCCACTATTGCCGATTTCTTTCTCCGCCCATAACCGCCGCTCGCCGGCGGCGTGGCCTACACCACCCACCCAGATTTCTTCCCCTCTCACCGGTGAACATCCCCACCAAGTTTCACCTCCATCCGAGCCACCGTTAGCCACCACTCTCGCCTCCAAACAAATGGGTCTTTAAGGCTTTTTCACCATTTTGGACCACCATACACGGCCAAATCAGCCACCAAGCACCACCATTGGATTCACCACATCAAGGGCTTCCTCCCCATGTCTTTATTTTTCCCTAACTCTCACTCTTTCTCATATTGGTTTCTCAAAACACCCGTTCGGTTGCACCACCGTGCGCCGCCGTACATGACCACCCATGGTGTTTCACCACCACCATCTTGTTCCTCTCATTCTCATGAACCTCTCCAAGAAATTTCATGGCCAACGGAGCTTTGTAGAGCTCTCACTCTCTCTCACTCTCCAAGGCCGAAAATGGCTTCAAACGGCCGATCCGCCGCCGTCAGCCACCGTCCGACCACCACCTCGCCACCAGAGCTCCACCACATGTTCATCTCCCTTTCTCTAGCTTGCCATGAAGTTATATGGCATTTCGCTACCTCGCGTCTCCTCCCACCGTTCGGTTTTACTGTTCATGGCGTGATGCCGCCGTGCTCCGCCACCTTTGACCACCACAAGGCGACCATGAGCCTTCCAAGGCCACACTTAGCTTTTCTCAGCCCCAAACTACCACTTTATGTGGTGGACAGCCACCATACGCGGTGTTACCGCCACATACGTTCCTCCAACGCATGTTCGTGACGAACAGCGAGCGACGCACAGGTTATCCCGTCGATGGTATAACCCTCTATCTTTAGTTATTTATGTTTAACATAGTTGTTTTGGTTCGCTGTAGACTGTGTAGTTAGTGTTTGTGGAGTTCGCTGCGTAGTTGTGAAGCGAAGTGTGGTTGTGAAGTGTTGGGCTTGATTTTGTAGTTTTGTGGACTGTGCTGTGAAGTATGGGCGTGAGATGGATGCCGTAGTTGTGATACGGCGTGTAGTGTGAAGAGAGTACGCGTGTAGCGTATTCTGTGTAATGCAGCGACGCGCCGCGCGACGTGCGCTGTAGTGATGTGTGTCATAGAAGGAAGGGAGTATGCATGTAGTGTACTTCATATTGTATGGCGATGCATTGTGTGATGTGCATTATGTTGATGAGTGTTGTAGCGAAGGAAGTACGCGTAGCGCATACTCCGTGTCGCGTAGCGATGCACCGTGAGGCGTGTATCGTAGCGATGTGTGTTGTAGTGTGAATGGAAGAGAGTTCACGTGAGTGTACTCTGTACTAGGTCGTGATACATCGGATGGCGTGTCACGAAGGGTTGGATGGCGTAGCAGAGAAGTGTGGAGCGTATGGTGTAGTGTTGCGAAACTGTATGACAGTGTCCCGAAGCAGTGATGATATGGATTATAGTCCGGGGTGACGGGTGTCATCTTGTGGTTGACTATGGCTAAGAGTATATGGATTGAGAAAGGAATTGTTTGTTTGGTTGTTATTGATAATTTTAATGAATTTGATTTAGTGCAAAGGCTTTCTGAAGTCAATTTATCTCTTCCGAGTATAGTGAAACCTCAAGTTGCCCGTGTTGTTGCAAGTGCTCACAATATGGCAATTCGAGTTCAGAATTGAAAATCTTAAGGACTTGAGTGTTCCTCTTCCAGCTGTTGTGCAGTTCCTCGTGTTTCGCGCTCTATTCTCATAGAACGCGACGATCGAGGTAAGTTAGCCTCTAACTTACTATCAGTTTATTGTGTATGTGTGATGGGTAAGGGAACTACAATTTATGTATGTATGTTATCGTATATGCCATGTCATGCTATGTCATTACATGTTTATCTGTTACGTATGATTTAATCTCTCATGAATATTTATCTGTTACACAATCTTTTCTGTCATACAATGCTGTATGTTATAAGTATGCCATGTTAAGTATGCCATATGATACATGTATGCCATTAAATGTTTATGATTAAATCATATTGTGCATTTACAAGTATACGCCATGTTAGAAAAGTATATGATATTAAATAATATCTCATGCATTAAGAAAGATAAGACATGTTATGTTACTTATAATCGTGGGGCCACAACAACTGTGGAGTACGTATTATATTTTATGTTACTTATAATGCGTGGGGCCACAACAACTGTGGAGTACGTATTATATTTATGTTACTTATAATGCGTGGGGCCACAACAACTGTGGAGTACGTATTATATTTTATGTTACTTATAATCGTGGGGCCACAACAACTGTGGAGTACGTATTATATTTTATGTTACTTATAATGCGTGGGGCCACAACAACTGTGGAGTACGTATTATATTTTATGTTACGTATAATACGTGGGGCCACAACAACTGTGAGTACGTATTATATTTTATGTTATGTGTATTCATGGGGCCACAACAACTGTGGAGCATGAAGTATGGGGCCACAACAACTGTGGAGCATACACTACGTGAGACACAGCAATTGTGACACGTAGAATACGTGGGGCCACAACAACTGTGGAGTACGTATTATATTTTATGTTACTTGAATACGTGGGGCCACAACAACTGTGGAGTACGTATTAACGCACGTTATTAATCAAGACAATTGAATAATATTCCAAGTTTATGTTAAGTCCAGTTTCAGATCAAATACATGATAAGTCAAGTTTTAGATCAAGTCCATGTTATGTTATGCTCACGTATATGTTATGTTCATGTCATGTTATGTTCAAGTTTATGTTATTTTCAAGTTCTTATTTATGTTATGCATGTTTACGTTCATGCTATATTTCAAGTCCATGTTATGTTTCACGTTCATGTTATGTTGTTTGTTCATGTTATGTTTTAAGCTTAAGTTCATGCCATGTTAAGTCAAGTTCAGTTCACGTTTAAGTTCTGGTTATGTCATGCTATATGTCAAGTTATGCTATATTTATGTACGACTATACTTATGCATTTATGCTTTTACTGCCATGCATGCATCTTTAACCTGTGTGTGAGTTTTATATTAACTTACTGAGATTTGTAATCAAATCTCACTGTGGTAGTCCCAACTACCATTCCCCCCGAATGGTAGATCTTGTTACAGGAACATTGCATCTTATATGTCATGAACGGGGGCAGGTAACCTTGTGTTGCATGTCCCGACACTTCAAATGTCCGTTCAATCCCAAGTGAAATTTGGGGGCGTCACACCACAGGATAGGGAAGTAGATTTTGCAATTGATCTCACTCCACAAACATCGACTATGTCTAAAGCACCCTACTACATGACTCCAATTGAGTTAAGGGAACTCAAGGACCAGTTACAGGAGTTACTAGAAAAAGGTTTCATATGCCCCAGTGTATCCCCATGGGGCACTCCAGTACTTTTCATGAAGAAGAATGACGGATCTATACATTTGTGCATTGACTACAAGGAGTTAAATAGGGTAACTATCAAGAACAGATACCCTCTAGCACGAATAGATGACTTATTTGATCAACTTTAGGGAGCACAAGGCTTTTCCAAGATAGATTTGCGATCCAGATATAATCAATTGAAGGTTAAGGAGACAGATGTATAGAAGACGGCTTTCCGAGCACCGTATGGACATTATGAATTCCTTGTTATGCCCTTTGGTTTAACTAACGTCCCAGCGGCTTTCATGGACCTTATTTAAGGATTATTTAGACCAATTTGTGATAGTCTTTATCGACAATATTCTTATTTATTCTCGGAGTAGCAGAGAGCATGAGAAGCATATGAGGATTGCCTTTGAGATACTAAGAGAAAAGAAATTGTATGCAAAATTTAAGAAATATGAGTTCTGGTTAGAAGAGATCACCTTTTTGGGACACGTGGTGTCAGCAAAAGCAAATGGGCCAAGCCTAGTAATGTTAATGACGTACGGAGTTTTTTAGGCAATGCTAGTTACTACAAAAGATTCATAGAAGGGTTTTTGAGTATTGGAGCTCTGATGACAAAGTTGATAATAAAGGACGAGAAGCTTTTATAGTCAGATGAGTGTGAGCAGAGTTTCCAAGAATTGAAGAAAAGATTACTGCACCAGTTCTTACAGTTCCCTGAGTAGATGGAGGATTTGTTATATACATCGATACTTCACTAAAGGGTTTAGGTTGTGTTTTAATGCAAAACGGGAAAGTTATTTCATATTCTTGCCAATAGTTAAAAAATTATGAGCAAAATTACCCAACTCATGATCTGGAACTTGTAACATTGGTGTTTGCCTTGAAAATATGCAGACATTATCTTTTATGGTGAGAGGTGCAAGATTTATACCAACCATAAGAGCCTGAAATATTTCTTCACTCAAAAAGAGCTAAATATGAGACAACATAGGTGGTTGGAACTTCTGAAGGACTATGATTGCAGTATTAACTACCATCCTGGCAACGCAAACATCGTAGCAGATGCACTTAGTCGAAAGTCATCATCTGGTACCCTAGCTACGATGTATACCCTAAAAGCATAAACTATTAGACATGAAGCGAGTAGGTATTAAGATAATTTAGGACATGAGATCCAAGATAAGCAGCTTGACCTTAGGCTCAACATTGGTAGATCAAATTAAGGTCGTCCAAGCTAGTGATATAGAATTGTTGAAGATTAAAGGGGAAATATTAGAAGGTAAGAGACCCGATTATTTGGTATCAGATGATGGCACCCTGTGATTTAGAGGAAGATTATGCGTACCTAATGATAGAGAAATCAAAGATTTAATTTTGAGAGAAGCCCATCGTTCACTATACATAGTTCATCCGGGGAGCACCAAGTGTACTGAGATTTAAAATAACACTTTTGGTGGAATGAGATGAAGCGAGAAATAGTGACTTATGTAGTACAGTGTCTGACATGTCAACATGTCAAAGCAAAGCATAAGAGACCCTTAGGTACACTTCAGCCACTCCCTATACCAGTGTGGACTTGGGGTGAGATTAGGATGGACTTTGTTTCGGGATTCCTGAAGGTGCTAGGAGGTTAGGATGCAACATGGGGGATCGATGATCGACTCTCAAAATCAACCCATTTTATTCCTATTCAGATGACATACTCCGTTGATAGATTGGCAGAGTTGTACGTTAGGGAGATTGTTAGACTACACGGGATACCATCTAAGATCATCTCTAACAAAGATACCTAGTTCACTTCAACTTTTTTGGAGAAAGGTATAGAAGGAGTTGGGAACTCAACTAACTTACATCATAGCATTTCATCCTCAGACAGATGGCCAATCAAAGAGGACAATTCATATCCTAGAAGATATACTCAGATTGTGTGTGATGGAATTTGAAGCTAGTTGGATTAAGTATCTACCCCTTATCAAGTTTACATATAACAGTAATTAATAGGAAAATATTCATGCAACCCCGTATGAAGTTATCTACGAATGTAAATGTAGGTCTCCCCTCTACTGGGATGAAGTGGGAGAGTGGAGGATACTTGGACAAGAAATTATACAAGACATGTTTAAGAAAATATCAATCATGAGAAAAAAGCTCGTAGTAGCACAAGAGTGACAAAAGAAGTATGTGAACCAACAGAGATGAGAATTAGAGTTCAAGGTAGAAAATAAAGTACTCCTGAAGATTGCACCGATGAAAGGGATAATGAGATTTGGTAAAAAGGGAAAGTTGAGCCCGAGGTACATAGGTCCTTTTGAGATCTTAGAAAGAATAGTTGCAACTTATAGACTAGCAGCTCCACCTCACTTATCAGTAGTGCACAATGTGTTTCATGTCTTTATGTTACATAAGTATGCCCTGGATCCCACACATGTATTGGAGTATGAGCCCCTTTAGATTCGAGACAACCTCAGCTATGAAGAAATTCTAGTGAGAATATTAGTACAAAAGGCCTAAATGCTAAGAAACAGAACTATTCAAATGGTCAAAGTACTTTGGAGTCACTATAGTGGGAGAGAAGCCATTTGGGAATACAAGGAAGACATGAGAGAAAAATACCCTTACTTATTTTAATTGAGGTATGTTTCATCTTCAGGATGAGATTTTTTTTAGGGGGTGAGATTTGTAAGATACTAAACATATATTAGGAGCATATCAAATTAATATAATAATTTAGTTACTATTATTATTATTATTATTATTATTATTTTATAATATTGAGGTTTTATTTATTGAATATTATTATAAATATTTAACCCAAAATCTGTATTAATTTTTATCGAACGTAAACACTATTGGCCGAGTCTTGAATTACCAAATCCTCTCTAAATGTGAAAATTTGTGCCAGTTAGTTTTAAATACAATGAAATTCACTACAGAAAACCACACTTCACTTCACGCCTCCCCCTTCATTATCCCTCTATTTTTGGTGTGATCACTGAGTCTTTCTCTTGTAAATTCTTTGAACCACTTTGAATTGAACACGTTGAAGCAGTTCCACCCATCTATTTATACCTTCTTAATATGTTATTTCAATTACAGAAAATCCTCATGCAACAACAAAACTACTCCCACAACCCAATTAATACACCACCATACTCATAACCAACATTCATCCATTCATCACCGTAACTCATCCTACTCGAGGCTACTGCTACCTTCTGCCTAGCTATTCGGAACCACCATGCAAGATGATTCGAGATAAGCCACGATTGCCACATTCATCCTCTATGTCTTCTCCTTGGTTTCTCGGTAAGCACCATAGAAATTAATTATTTTCTTTCTCGGTACCCCAATTCGAGCAGAGGCCTCTCACGGTGCTCCACCATCGTAGACCTCCACCCATATCCACCGCACGTTGTTCATCGATGAGTTGAACTGTTGCACACACTCTTCCATTTTGACCCTCCCCTTCTCGAGCTAATGGCATAGATCGCACTTATCTCTCAGAGTTTCCATTGCCATTGGTCTCCAATCGCTATCCCGAGTGTAAGAGAGTGTCACGTAATAATTAAGAATAAAATTCTTAAACCGTCTCCTCAAGAAAAGTTGTTTTAAATTCAAACTAGTATAAAATGGTGAAAATATTCACAAATAAAAATGGTCATATGTATAATGAATAGAATAGTGCAATGGAAAAAAAAAATAATGATCGTGAACCAAATTCATATTGTTGAATTTTTGAGTGCAGCGACGAAAAGTAAGACTAAGATGCAAAACAATAAATTAAATTTGTAGAAATTAATTAACCGAAATTTAAAAGACCAAGAAAAGTAAATGACATCAAGTTAAATATACAGAAATTTAAATGAAAGCTTAAAGGAACAATGAAAGTAAATAACTTCAAATTAAATAAATAGGAATTAAAATGTCCAAACTGAATGATTCTAAACTAAAGATCAAACTGAGATTAATGAGCGCTAAGAATATATCATAAACTTGAAACTAAAATTAAATAAACATTAATAAGGTAGGTAAAGAAGATGACTAAAGAGGAAGGAAAATAAAAAGAGTTTTGTTACATAAAAGCAAAGTCGCGTACTAATCTGCGTACCAATACTGATTCTTTCATATTTAAAATTTAAATTAGCATTGTTTTTAATAAAATCTACTTTTTGATCAATTACAATAAATTAATGTATATATTAATACACAATTATACTTACAACTAAATTTTTCCAAATAAAAAAGTCCTCCTCGTCTCCTCGTGTCTCGCGTGCGTCTGCCCATAACTCCGTGTCTTTCGTCCCAAGCTGTGCGCGTCCTTCACGTATGCAGGGCCACCTGCAAAGTTTCAGTCCAAACCGAAAAGAATTGCCTCATACCTCACACAAGCTTTTTCTTTGATCGTCTGAAAGAAATTTGTCTTGCAATAAATTCAATTGCTTAATTTCCTCCACCGGGTCCCACATGTTTGAATGTTTCCCACTTATTTTCCCACTACTTGCGAGTTGCCAAAAGAAATGAATTGGGTCCCATGTGCTTGGTTTTAGAGGAGCATTCTCCGAAGACCAGAAAATCTGAAGCTGGTCGGTCCCAAGCAGCTTAAACAAAAGCCTGCTGTGTGAACGTAAGTAAGTTTGTAACCAAAAACTCAAAATCACCATGCGTAGAGTCGTCGTGTGTTTCCATAGCCTCTCGGTTTGCACGTGGTTGCGCTCAACAATATTTATTCCACGTGAGTAGTTGAGCATCTTATTTATTTAAAAGCTTAAAAAAAATAAAGAAAAGAAATAACAAAATAGAAAATAAAAAATAAATAAAAAGGAATAATAGAATATCAAAAATTTATTATATATTTAATAAAATATTGTCTAATTAAATCACATATTATAGAATTAAGCATAAACTATATTATTAAATAATTTAAATCCCCTCAGTAAAGCCACGCTGATGTCTCTATTTTCCTTCACCATCATTTTCTTCAGTCTTACAATATTTCTTTATCATGAAGCTTTGCCGTCGCTTGTTGATCTTTGTCAAGCCACCTAGATCCGTCGTAGCACGACTTCTGCTTGCTCTCACGATCGCCTCGCTGATTGGCATGAAACCTTTCTTCTTCAATGTTCGTCTCTTTATACTTTAAAAAATGATATTTACAAAGGTGAGTATCAAGCGCAGCAAAATCAGGCCTTGCATCTCTTTGCATATCACCAAATTACCCTTCACACAATATAAAGCTGAAGCCTCCTGATTGTTTGTGAAATCCTATTTTTGCCCTTTTTGGTTTTGCCGTGTATCACCTATTTCTATCTTAGTTCAGTTTTTCCATAAAGCCTTTTATGCTTTTTAGTTAATTACACCACCTTTCAATCTTTGTAAAAAGTCTCTTGAAATCTTTGGCATGGTACGTTTTTAACTTTTGTGTGGGCCTGACAAAATGTGATTGAAATGGGTCTCTTACGTCGTCTTGTTGTTACTGACAGATGTAATATTATGTTGACTTGGTTTTAATTCGGTCTTTGTTGCTTCTTGTTGACATGCACTTATATCTTGTATACAATTTAAATTAGATTATGTATTCATTTATGATTTGATTATGATAATAAATTATAAGGATTTAAATTTTAAAAATGATGAAGTTTAATTAGCAGAATGAATTTCCAAAAAAAAAAAAAATGCCAAAATAAAAGATAAAAAAGCTGATTACAGAATGCATAAAGAAAGAAGAATAATGCATAAAGAAACCTTTCAAAAAAAAAAAAAAAGAATGCATAAAGAAAGAAAAAAGTAGTTGGATGGCCAGCATTATTGACTTCCTTTTTTATCATGTGACAAGACCATGGACGTGACAACACAGCGTTTTCATCATCACTTCCTCCTAAGGAATGCTACATAATTACAAAAAATACGCAGATTACAGAGGGAAAAATGAGAAGGGGCGCTTCAAGACTACTGCTTTTCCTTTTCTCTGCCATGCTCACACACCTTGTAAAGCTCGCCTTTGCGCAGCGAGATCCCTACGTGCTCTATAATTGTTCCAATACTGGTAACGTTAGCAGTAACAGTGCCTACAGGAAAAACGTCGATTCCCTCCTTTCCTCCCTCTCTTTTAAAATCCAAATCGATAATGGGTTCTACATTTCCACCATGGGAAAATATGACTCCGACAGAGTTAACGTAGTTGCTTTTTGTAGAGCAGACCTTAC
The DNA here is from genome assembly GCA_011037825.1 of Carya cathayensis. Classification (NCBI taxonomy): domain Eukaryota; kingdom Viridiplantae; phylum Streptophyta; class Magnoliopsida; order Fagales; family Juglandaceae; genus Carya; species Carya cathayensis. The sequence continues at coordinate 36,791 of QGSO01000990.1, forward strand.
GTCGACCAACTGCCTGAGTTGTGTCAATATGGCTGCTATGGAGCTCTTATTTCAGTGTCCAAACCAGAAGGAGGGTATCATGTGGTACAAGAATTGTACAGTACGATACTCGAACAAATCTATATTAGGTGTCATGCAGTTTGAGCCTGTGCAAGAACTTGCCACCACTTTAGAGGTCACGGACTCGAATAGGACGTTCAACAAGGTGCGAGAAAGGTTGCTGGAGAGACTGAGAAGTGAGGCTGCAGCTAGGGCTTCAACTCTTGCCAAGTTTGCAACTGGAAATGTTAGCTCCTCATACTTCGATATATATGCTCTTTTGCAGTGCACTCCTGATTTGAATCAGCAGGAATGCAACGATTGCCTAAATCAGAGCATCGCAGCACTTCAAACTTGTTGCCCTACATCGCTAGGAGCGAGAGTTCTTACACCCAGCTGCAACTTAAGGTATGAGGATCACCTTTTCTATGGATCGATGCAGGCCCCGTCGCTATCGTCAAGAAATCTTCCTCCGCCTGCAGAAGGTACGGCGCTTCCCATATGTTTATGTATGTCGTGTTTTAAGGTATTACGTAAAATTATATTATTTTATTTTAAATCATGTCAATTGATACGTATATAAATTAACTTATATAATTAATAAATAATAATATATGTGAACGTAATATATAAATTGTAACGGCAAAGCCACTTAGCTTATATTTTAAAAGATTAATTAATAATATAAATCAAATCCCGTTTTAAGGTTATAAATTACAATAATTTCTTCGTTTCTCTCTTTCTCGATATTTTCAACCCAAGTAGTACTCCATATGAAACGGGGAAAAAATGGAATAAAGTCCCTCCATTTGAATTGTTTACTAGATTTTTCTTTTTTGACGAGACCTTGACTGACTTACCGACTCGCCCAGAACCAACTTCACCCTGTCATCAACCATCAAGTGCATCATTTTTCGATTATTTTTATTAATTGCATCAATTAAAACAAAGGAAAAATCTTTTTATAAGTATAATAGTATACTAATATGTATACTAATTAATTATAATTAGTTAAAAAGTTGATTTGATTGAAAATAGTGTTAATTTAAATTTTAAATGTGAAGGAATCAATATTGATACACAAATTAGTATACAACGTTACTTGTATGTAACAAAATTTTAAAACAAAAAGTCCTTCTAGACCCAGGCTTAAAAATTTTTATTTTTATTTTTATTTTTTTACATTATTTTTTAATATTTTTAAATATTGAAAAAAATAAAAAATTCATAATAATATTAAATAATTTTTTCTTAACTACTAAGATAAAAAAAAAAAAAAATGAAAGCGGTAGCTGGCCAGCGGATCCCTCCCTTTGTTCTAAAAGAAATATTTGTCCACCGTTTTTTTTTTTTGGTTCACTCTTTTCTTTTTCTTTATTCCATTTATTCTATATAACTTATAATATTTATATTATTATTTCTCGATGAATTTTCTAATTCAATATTTTTCAAAAATCCATCTAATTTCGACTTGTACTTGTTTATTTTTTTCAAATCCCAATATACAACATACTTTAATTAAATAAAATAATAAAAAAATTCAAATATAATTATTCATTTTAACAAACATCAATATCAATTATATTTCCATTTAAAAAAAATCTAAAAACTTACATAATTTTTAATTACAAAGCATGCCCAACAACTGTCACACTTGCAACTCTGAACTCCCTTCACCGGTCAAGAAAAGAAGGCCATCGGTACTGATCCGATTTCATACTCTATTTGGTTTTGTCGGTGCCTTAAGCCCTTCTCTCTTCTTTTCTTACGCTTTTATCATTCTTCATCACCAATGCACCTAGTCCAGATGCCCCCCACGAGGAGCACAGCTTCTTACATTCCAAAACTATATTACTTATAATTTTTGTTTTCACAATTTAGCTTCGTAATCATTGATTTAGAACTGATCAAATTTTGGTTTCTCCAGAAAAGCGGAGTAACTCTTCTCGAACTATCATTATAGTCGCAACAGCTGTTGTTTCCGCTAATTTAATCTTCTGCATCTGCACCTGTATCTATTTAAGGATGAGGAAGCAAAGGAAGAAAGTTAAAAGTAAGTTTAAAGTTGGTTCGTTGTTTCCTAACTATTAAGGATTTGGTTTATCTTAAATATGGAAATCATAAGAAAACTGAGATACTGAGGAAACTCATACATGTTTCCCTTTTTAGCATATATATGCTGGTTTAGTTCTAGGTAGTGCTGGTGAGAACAAGAATGACATCAAATTCTCTATTGTAATGATGAATTAAGCTGATTTTTTAGGCACATAAATTGCTCACTAATCATTAAGCTAGCTATGGACTTATCGTTTTCACAGTGGATGAAATTAACAGCGCTGAATCCTTGCAATTCGACTTTAGCACGATTAGAGTTGCTACAGACAACTTTTCCGATGTAAACAAACTTGGGCAAGGTGGATTCGGTACTGTTTACAAGGTAATTGAACAATATGATCATATGATAAACTTGCTATATCATGAATCTGTAACTTGAATAATTGGAGGATGAGAGGAGACGTCATTTGACATGAATACATCTATTTAGGCCAAGTTTCCAAATGGACAAGAAATAGCTGTGAAAAGGCTTTCTAGAAATTCCGAACAAGGTGATCAAGAATTTAAGAATGAGATCTTATTAGTTGCCAGGCTTCAGCACAGGAATTTAGTAAGGCTCCTAGGTTTCTGCTTTGAAGGAAATGAAAGGCTTCTTGTCTATGAGCTTATGCCGAATGCAAGCCTTGACCACTTCATATTTGGTACGATTACATTTTTTCAAGTTGCATGTATGTTCCAACACACTTGGATATATATATATATATATATATTTGTCCTATAAACTCATATATATGCTTAATTGAATGTGTAGATCCAAGCAAGCGTTTACATTTGGATTGGAAAATTCGATACAAAATCATAATGGGCATTGCTCGAGGGCTTCAATATCTTCACGAAGATTCTCAATTACGCATTATTCATCGTGATCTCAAAGCTAGTAATATTTTGTTAGATGAAGAGATGAACCCGAAAATTTCAGATTTCGGTATGGCCAAGCTGTTTACACTAGATCAAACTCAGGCTAATACAAAGAGAATTGTCGGGACCTAGTAAGTATGCTAATATCTTGTAAATATTTTTGTCCCTTATAAATTAATAAAAGGATTAGTTATGAAGATTTTCAATCAATATCAACATTATTGAGGTACGTCCTCATGCAGTGGATATATGGCTCCTGAGTATGCAATGCACGGACACTTTTCAGTAAAATCCGATGTCTTTAGCTACGGTGTGTTAGTTTTGGAGATTGTGTGTGGGCAAAAGAACGATTCTTTCCAAAATGGAGAGAATATGGAGAATCTTCTTAGCTATGTAAGCATTACAATGCATTTTTTTAGTATATTTCTCTTTTGCAATAAACTGATTTTCTCCGTAATATATATTGTTTCTACCTCTATAATATTATCTTACAGGCATGGAAAAACTGGAGAGAACGAACAGTTTCAAATATTATAGATTCAACATTGAGGGTTGGTTCAACGACTGAAATAATGCGTTGCATCCACATAGGATTGCTATGTGTTCAAGAGAACATAGTTGAGAGACCAACAATGGCTTCAGTCCTCCTAATGCTTAACAGTTACTCTATGGCTCTGTCCATACCCTCACAACCTGCATTCTTAATGCACAGCATCGTTGAATCAGACATGTGGTCAAACCGATCATTCCAAGCTTCACAAAATGAGGCTTCAATTACTGACCCATATCCTCGCTAGCTAATTCTTGATCATGCCTTATGAAAAGAAGATCAATATTTGATGTGTAGTCTAGCTTGTAGTTATTTGCTATGTATCTACAAGCTTAATTGAGACGTACGAACGTCAAATAAAGATGTAGAGGCACCTTTGTTGAAGCTTCAACAAGTGCGTGAGGACTCAATTAATATTGTTTTCTAGCCATCCTTGTTAGTATTTTACCTGAGTTGTAATTTAGAGCATAACCGAGATATTTGATACTATTATTGTAATGCCCCAATCCCAAATCAGATCTAGAGAGTTAGCTCATGTCACTTGAAATCATCTCTCATACCACAATTATATATACTTCAAAGACTATAAAATATAAACTTATTTGTTCAACATATATATATATATATATATATATGTTCGGCCTCCACAGGGACACCAAAGAATATCTCAATATAACAAATTAAAATTTTCATAAAGACTCATAAATATCCATGTCTCAGAATACCCAAAATAACATAAAATAATAAATCTACTAAATAGGGCTCTTCAATAATTATTTGTACCCTTTGGCACTTGTTCATCTACGATCATCAAATCTTACTAATAGTTCCTACTCTTGATTTCCAGCTGAACCATCAAAATTATCTGAAAATATTGTGGAGATAAGAAGTGAGTTATCAACAATTCAGTAAGTAGAGAACATATACTAATATGTAAACTGAGTATTTATAGAGTTCATAATATAAAACAAAATATTTTAATTTTAGAGTGCAGAATCATAACATGTTATAAAAAATGTCAGAGTGAAAGTTCAAAAATAGTCTTATTCAAAAGTCTTTTGGCATAACATAACTGAAACATTACATTAAAACAAAATTTCATATTTAACCCCCGTGATAGGATTGTGTAAACCCTGATGGCCAATCAAGCAGAAATAGAATATGAAATAATTCCTATATTATTCTTGAAACCCCAAGTGTGCATACATGAAAGACCAAATAAAAAATCACTTTATTTTCAAAGTGGGTGCACCAGAAATAGAAAAGTTGGTACTAACCCAAACAGAGGCTACAATTTTACACCCATTGTAAGGTCAGAACATAATAGAAACAAAATGTCATGCTAGAGGTTTTCAGAGGTCACATCATATCATAACAGAGTACACAAAATATTCAAAACAAAACAGATTCAGATCATATTTATATCATCATGCACATATTTTCATATTCACTCTTTCTACACAGTTCAGAAACAGAATACCAAAAATAGCTCATATTTATACCAATCATGATAGAAAAATATTTTTCTCTTCTTATACAAGTTTCATGAGCAATGTAGATAAAATGACCGAGATTGTTTTTAGATTTTCTTTTCATAAGAAAACATGCATATTTTTTCATAAAATCAACCTCAGTCCATTCTTTCTATACAAAGTCTAACATAGGAACACCGCTTAATAAACTTTTTAACTTTATCTAAATTTCCTCACAATTGTAAGTACTTCATTTAGCATAACCTAGATTTCATTCAACCTATAATCCTAACCTAAAATTTAATTAAACATGTGCTTTCTAATTAAGATCCAAAATACTTAATTAATAACCTAGAGTACGTACTTCTTTTAGCCTATAATCTTAACTCTAAAACATTATCACCTCCCAAATTATTAATATCCATATAATTCCACCAAATAATATGTGATTGAACTTTAAAATATCTCTAACTTCCAAACATTTAATTTCTCTTATTTTTACTACACTCATATCATCATAATTAATAAGGAAAATTCTATACACCACACTACCATCTCACTCTCATCCTACTATATATGTAAAATATGGCACATTTATCACCATTAGATGATATTTTATTGGATGATAATTTAATGATGATAAACATGCAACATCTTATATAGTGGGATGAAAATAAGATGAGAGTATGGAGTATAGTATTACTCAATTAATAAACTAGATCACTTACTATGGCATATATGTAATTATCATCTAAGGCTTAACAAAAGATGTGTTTTAACCTGTGAAGTGGTAGAGAAAGGCTTACGGGGCCGAGTAGTCATGCAACGTGGGTTGTGGGTTTGACCATGAGCTTTCGACGTGGATGAGCGGCGGTGGCTGTTCAAGGCGGCAAACCATGAAAATGAGAGAGAGAGAGAGAGAGAGAGAGAGAGAGAGAGAGAGAATCTCGCGTAGAGAGAAAAAGAGCCTTATCGTGGGAGCTTGTGTGGTGAGACATAGAGGAATAGTGACAGTAGCTGGGCGACGTGGAGGTGGTTTGCTTTCCAGCGAGTAATAGTGGCCCTAGGCAGTGGTGGCAATGGCTGCACAGTGCAACCATCGTGGTAGTTGGGCAGCTTGCGGAGGAGCCATACGCAGTGGAAGTACTTGCTCTATTTTCATGTGGTAAAAACTAAAACAGAGGCTCTTGGTGGTTTACAAAGAGTGGGTATTGGTGTTGCGCCTTAGGTCTGTCCAAAATCACACAAGATGATATTTAAGTGGTTTGGCAAATTGCCTACGTCCACTGGAGCCTCTTTTACTGAGTTTGTACAAATTTACAAAACTCTACAAAACACTCTCACGTCCTCCCTCTTTCTCTCTGTTTTTGCCCACTCATTTTACACAAGAGGAGCTCTCCTTTTATAGGAGAGGGAACCTAACTGTAGGAAATTCGGTGCAGCAATTTATGGCCATAAATTGCTGCAGAAGTCTTGGGTTGCACCTAATGCACCAAATAACTAAACGGTGCCTAATTCAACAAAATGAAAAACGGTGCTTGTGGAGAGGGTTCACACTTAGGGTGGTTTCAACAATCACCCCATCCACCCAAGTGTGTCATATGAGGCTGCTTACAAACTGATTCATTCTTTAAATGAATGCACCTCTTTTTTTTTTTTTGACAAAAGAGACTTCCGCTGTCTAATGCACTCCAATGCACCCAAGGGTGCTCAGCAGTGTATAATATTGATCAAGTCTAAACGGTGTTGGAACTTGATCCCTGTGACAACTTTCGTCAACATATCTGCTGGATTATCTTCAGTGCCAATCTTCTGAAGTTTGATGTCTTCTTCTTCTAATATTTCACGTACAAAGTGAAATTGGACATTTATGTATTTTGTTCGAGAGTGATATACTTGATTCTTTGCTAAATGAATTGCATTTTAACTGTCACAGTGAATGGTAACCTCTTGCTGCTTAAAGCCCAAATCTGTTACCAATCCCTGTAACCAAATAGCTTCTTTCATGGCTTTTGTTATAGCCATGTATTCAGTCTCAGTGGATGATAGTGCAATTGTCGACTGCAAAGTTGATTGCCAACTAACTGGTCCTCCACCCATAGTAAACACATATCCAGTTGTCAATCGGCGTTTATCAAGATCACCTGCATAGTCTGAGTCAACATATCCAGTTACTTGATTATCTTCACTTTTCTCGAACTTTAAACCAATATCTACGGTCCCTAAAATGTACCGTAGAATCCACTTAGCCGCATGCCAATGAGTCTTTCTAGGATTATGCATATAGCGACTAACTAAGCTGACGGCCTGGGAGATATCAGGTCGTGTACACACCATGACATATATTAAGCTTCCAACAATACTTGCATATGGGACATTCCTCATGTAGTCCCACTCTTCATCATCTTTAGGAGACTATAATGCACTGAGCTTGAAATATGGGGCCATAGGAGTACTCACCGGCTTCATCTTCAAGTCGATGTTGAAGCGTTGCAGTACTTTCTTCAGATACTGCTTCTGAGTAATGTGAACTATACCTTTCACCCTATCTCTACTGATCTCCATCTCCAATATTTTTCGTGCTTCTCCCAGATCTTTCATTTCAAACTCATGACTTAACTGAGTTTTTAAGCGATTTATCTCCCCCTTGCTTTTACATACTATTAACATATCATCTACATATAAAAGCAAATAAATGAAAGATCCATTTGCAAGTTTTCTAAAATATACACAGTGATCGTATTGGCAACGAGTGTATTTCAGATCCATCATAAAGCAGTCAAACCGCTTATACCATTGCCGAGGTGACTGCTTCAAGCCACAGAGAGACTTCTTCAGACTGCATACCCAATTTTCTTTTCCAGCTTCTTTGAAACCTTCTGGTTGAGACAAATAAATCTCCTCTTCCAGATCACCATGTAAGAAAGCTGTCTTTACATCAAGCTGTGCTAACTCAAGATCATATTGTGCAACCAAAGCTAGCAATATCCGAATGGATGAATGCTTCACAACAGGAGAGAATACTTCACTGTAATCAATTCCCTCTGTCTGAGCATAGCCCTTGGCTACCAACCTAGCTTTGTATCGCACTCCATTTTTAGCAGCTTCATCATCTTTCTGATTGAAGATCCACTTACAGCCAATTGTCTTCTTTCCTTGTGGAAGCGGCACAAGCTCCCAAGTCTGGTTCTGGTGAAGAGACTGCATCTCTTCATTCATAGCCTTTGTCCATTCAACTTGTTCACTGGACTGTATGGCTTCTCTGTAAGTGGTTGGGATCTCACCCCCTTCAGCTGGTAATGCATATGTCACATAGTCTGCAAAACGTGTCGATACACGTTTCTCTCTTCTCGGTCTGTTGGTTGCTACTGATTCGGGTTGACATGAAGGTACTGTGACTGGACTATAAACCTTATCTTGTCCATGCTTTCCCGAATTCTTTGAAGTAATAAACTTCATAGTTTGCGAATCATCTGATGTTTCGCCATCATTGCTGCCATCATTGGAATCTTTATGCTTATGTGACTTAAGCATCTCAAATTCATTAAATGTAATATCTCTACTGATGATTACCTTTTTAGACTCTATGCACCAGAGTCTACACAGGTTAAGAATTTTGCTTTCTTAGCTCTAGGATTAAGCTTACTTTCTTTAGCACAATAGTAAGCAGGACATCTGAAAATGTGTAAAAAGTCATAATTAGTAGCATGTGTACCTCTCCACATTTCAGTGGGTGTCTTCCCGTCATTGGCAGCTGCGGGTAGTCGGTTGATAAGGTGGCAGGCATATGTCACAGCTTCAGCCCAAAATTGTTTACTGAATCCAGCATCCAGCAACATACTTCACACTTTTTCTAGTAAAGTACGATTCATCCATTCTGCCACACCGTTCTACTGCAGTGTACCTCGTACCGTGAAGTGTCTGACAATTCCCACTCTCCGGCATACTTCCATGAAGGGGTTTGAAGTATACTCACCTCCATTATCAGATATGAGCCGCTTGATCTTTCTGCCGGTCTGAGTCTCAACCATTTTCTTCCAATCAAGGAAGATTTTTAGCACTTCATCTTTATTCTTCATCGTATATACCCACACAAGACGAGAATAATCATTTACAAAAGTTATAAACCAATGCTTACCTCCCAAAGATGCATTTTGGGTAGGTCCCCAAACATCGGAGTGTGCATAGTCAATGATGCCCTGTGTATTGTGTACAGCAGTTCCGAACTTGATCTGCTTCTGCTTCCCTAATACATAGTACTCGCAGAAGGACAGTTTTCCAGTCTTGGCACCTTTGAGTAAGCCTTGCTTCACCAGTATTTGCAAAACTTTTTCTCCAGCGTGTCCCATACGCATATGCCAAAGACTGGTGGTATCAGCATCAGTCTCATCTAGCTCCTCACAGCATGTGGAAGCTCTTCCATCAACAGTAATTCCTTGCAAGAAGTACAAGTTTCCTCGCCTTAAACCCTTCATTGCTACCTGAACTCCCATTAGTACTTTGAGAGTTCCGTGTTCAATGGTGATTCTGAATCCCTTTGAATCCAAAGATCCCAGTGAGATGAGATTCTTCCGTAAGTCCGGAACGTACTGAACTTCTGTCAGAGTCTTGACACTACCATCGTGCAGCTTTAACCGAATGCTACCTATTCCCTGAGTCTTATAGGCACTATCATTGCCCATAAGTACTGCTCCACCATCAATTTTTGTGAAGTCAGTAAACCAGTCCCGATTGGGACACATGTGATAGGTACATCCGGAATCCATGATCCATTCATCGAAATAACAAATGGGTGATGAACTTGCCAAGGCAAAATCTGACTCGTCATATCTGTCCACGACATTGGCAGTGGTGGGTTAATCCTGCTGTTGTCCCTTCCGCTTGGGACAATCTTTCCTCCAGTGTCCTTTGTTGTGACAAAAGGTACACTCGTCTCCAGCGAGTTTTCTGCCGACTGATGAACCATGTGATGTGGCCCGGGTTTTCGAATGAAAACCTTTCTTCCTTCCGGGATACCTTGACTGTGGTCTCCCCCTTGCTGTTAACGCTTCACTTGATGTATCTTGTTGTACCTGCTTATCTTTTCTGTGGTAGTCATTGCTAATTAAAGAACTAGATACATCGTCAAAACTAATCTTTTCCTTCCCATACAATAGAGTAGTAATTAAATGCTCATATGTATCAGGTAAGGAATTTAAAAACAGTAAAGCTTTATCTTCATCTTGGATTTCAACATCCAAGTTTAATAAATCAATAAGGATTTGGTTGTAACTATTCAGATGTTCAGACATAGAAATACCTTCAAATCCTTTTGAGGCTTCTTTTTATAATCTTTTGTTTTCTTATTTTTCAGATTCACCTTGGATTGGAAAGCATGCTCCAAGGAACCATCACCCCTTCTTGCTAGCCTTTGTTCATGAGCTTGAAGTGATCCTATCAACTCAGTAACTAACAATGTTTGTAGGTCTTTAGAGTCCTCTATTGCTGCCACTACATGATCATACTTCTCAAGTAAACTAATCAAATTTTTTTGGACAATCCTTTGATATGTCACCTCTTCATCATGGGCACACATCTGATTAACTAATTCAATTAATCTGGAACCATATTCTTTTACTACTTCAGATTCCTTCATTTTTAAATTTTCAAACTCCCTTCTAAAGCCTTGAATTTTGATGAGTTTTATCTTAGCATTTCCTTGAAATTCTGACTGTAGAATCTCTCATGCTCCCTTTGAAGTGCTAGCCCTCATCAACCTTGGAAAGATTGATTCAGACATAGCCTGCTGTAGGATGAACTAAGCCTTTGCATCTTTGGTAGTTTCTTGCTTGGATTGAGTTGAATCTGAAGCTCCTACTACTGGAACTGTCACTCCCTTTTCCACTACATCCCATAGATCTTGAGATAGGAAAGAGGTCTTCATTTTGATGCTCCAATAATCATAGCTTTCACCATTGAAAATAGGAACTGAAGTTGTTCATCCAAAGGTAGCCATTTTCAACCCTTAGATGAACCTAGTTTGCTCTGATGCCAATTGTTAGTTTTAAACAAAGAGGCAAAACAGAGAAAAAAACAGAGTATTTTTGAGAGAAACTTCAATCTCCAACTTGAAGATTGATTCTAATTGTTCTTCCCTTTCATTTCTCATTAATATGATTTATATATATATGCTTACATTGAGACTCACAAATTTCATTAAAAGCATAGATACAACTTCCAAACACAAGCTAATAATAGAAAAACTTAATATAGTAAAACATAAATGAAAAGTTCTTAGGAAATAAACATCACACTAACTGATCTTTAATAATATGAAGGTAAACGCATGAGAGGGATATATGTTGTATATATACTAGGACAGGATCAACGTACAAACGTTTGTCTAGTTGTGTGAAATGGTTATTTGTAAAAACTAATATTTATTTAATAAAAAGGTTGATTTCAATTAATGATAGTTAAGTAGAGTACAATAATTTAAGTGAATCGAATTGCTTTTACATTTTAAAAAAAAAAATAAATGTTAGATAGCAATGTTTTTTAAATTGAATTACTTTCTATAATCCCAAAAAATAAAATATTTTTTTTAAAATATATTATTCTAATTATGATATATTTATTTCTCAATTATAAATTAGAATATTATTCTATAGTTTTGAATATATTAATAAAAATTAATATTTATGAGTAATTAAAAACATCTATAAATAAATTTAAATCCCAAAATATATTTTGAAACTGTTGGCTGAATTTACTCTATAATCCTAAATAAATAAAATATTTATTTTAAAATATTTTATTTTAATTTGATTTATTTATTTTTCAATATATAGGAAATTAGGGATTTTTTTTATTCTAATAAAAATTCATAATTAAAATAATATATTTTTATTCTAATTATGATTGGAATTATTTTTATTTTTTTTATATATAAGAAATTTGGAATTTTTTATTGCAATGGGGATGGGTTGGGTTTCAAGATTGGCAGATGTTTCAGGAGCAGTAATGAGAAATGGAATTGAAAAATAAAAAAGACGTCGGCGCCACACCAACTTTTCATACTTTTTATTAATTACTTTTGATATGTCAGAGGCAATGGTTGAAAAGTAAAAAACTCATAGATTCTAGAGTTTCCCATTATGGCCATTTGGTTAGCCAGTTAATTTCATGTGTATATAGTTCATATAAGATAAATTCATTTGAACTCGGTAACTAAATCGGGTATTAATTAGTTTTTGAGTTTTTAAATCTTTAGATTATTTTGACGAGATTGTTAGAAATAATATGCTTTTTATAGAATTAATTTTAATCAATAATTTAGAAATGTAAGTCCTAATAAAATTTTTTATACATAATTAATCTTAGAATTTTTTAAAGTAAAAAAATTCGTATTCTAAAAATCTCTTTTGTGTCGTTTTGAAGGTGAGTATTTTAGTCTTTTTATAGGATCTGTGATCATGATGCTGTGGCAAGGATATTTTCCCAAGATTAATTTCCCTTCACACAATTCTCTTTCTCATCCTCCCGAGCTTTCTCTATGAACTCAGACCCCTTTCATTCATCGTATAGTTCCTGGCAAAGAGAAAGGAACCACCTCTCTTGGTGAGTTTGAGATTCTTTTCCCTTTGCTGATAACCCCTACCCAGCCAACGTTAAATCGCAGCACCACCCCTTGCCGATAACTCCTTCTCACTCTCCTTTCGTTTGCCAATCTTGTTATTGTTTCCTTAGGAGTCATAGGTTTCTGATTTTTTTTTACTTCATTTCTATCGTGCTCTGAGTTTGACTAGAATCTCCCCCTCTGTTTTTTGTTCTAAAAAACTGATCCAGAAAATTTAAACATCTATTTTTTATTGTGTTTTGACAGCTCTATATCTATTCATTTAGATCTATTAGTTTTCACTTTATTTTTGTTTGGCCCACCGTGAAGCCCTTCGTTAATGGTGGAACGTCTGGTATGCTCACTACGTGCATCATCCAACCCATCGATATGATTAAGGTGCGTCATGTTCTATATAGATTAGTTTCCATGTTTTTATTCTCTATTTTTTCTTACATCCATCAGAAAGTTATGATCTTTTTGTCTGCAAATTGGATTCTCTTATGGGTTTCAGATTTGTGATTCAATGATCTTTTTTCCTGAAATTTGTCTTCTCTCTTCAGTGGCGTAGTACGTTCAAATGTGTTATGGATTTCTAATTTTGTTTGTTTGTGTTTGGATTTGTGTAGGCGAGGATTCAATTGGGTCAGGGATCAGCAGGCCAGGTTTCGAGAACCATGCTTAAGGAGGAGGGCTTTGGTGCCTTTTACAAGGTTTGGATCTATAAACCGATAAAAATCTGCACTTTTTGCTTGCAGAAAAAAAAAGAGGATTAAATTTACCATTATTTTAGTTGTTGATGTAGTTTTATAAAGACGCATGCTGTTTCAAGTACGTTATTTGGTTTTTGTCTTCACAAGATCTGTATGAAAATATGATGTACATAATGATTTAGCGAAAAACTTGAGTTTCTTATGTTGGTGTGTCATTTGACTGGAGTATGAATTGGTCATTAATTGATAATTATTAGCCTAATCGTTCTCAAATGAGCTATAATAGAAGGTGGGGATTGTCTTACACTAGCTGGTTGTTAATTTTTCGGACAAGTTAGAATTTTTTATCTTATAAGTTTTTAAGCATATTCTTCATCTATTTATATATGGTTTCTAAAAAAAATCTTTACTATAAACATGTGTAATGTATATAGATAGATTATATATACCATAAACACACAAACACACGAAATCAGATAAACTCACCTGTTCAATCTTCCTTCAAACCTTAGCACCACTGCACTGCCTGGCCACACTTGATTTGAGAGAGAGAGAGAGAGTAGAAGAAACTGAAAGAAATAGAATGGTTTTTTAAACACAGTTCAATGCATCTTGGGTTTCGGGCAGTTAGACTCACTTATTCAATCTTCCTTCAAACCTTATTACCACTGCACCGCCTGGCCACACTTGATTTGAGAGAGAGAGAGAGAGAGAGAGAGAGAGCGTAGAAGAAACTGAAAGAAAAAGAATGGTTTTTGTAGGGGTGCTACCCGCATATGCGGGGGCAGGGGCACCTCTTCCCCGCACCCCACCCCCGCATATGCGGGGGGGTGGAAATCCATCCCGCACCCCGCCTCCGGGAGGCGGGGGCGGGGCGAACACCTCATCCGCCCCGCCCCCCGCCCACTTCAAAGACACTATGTTTCATTGGGCTTAAAAAAAAATTTAGGTCTAAAAATATTTTTTTTAGATCCAAATAATTATGTAATTAAATCATAAATTAAAATTTATATATATAATAATAATTTAAAAACTAATAACATAAAAATTATGTTATTAATTTTTAAATTTGTTAGATTGTTCACAAGAGTCACAAGAGAGTGAGACTTGTTCACAAGATTGCATATGGCATGGCACCCTAGGTCACCATTATATAGAACTCCAATGCCATACAAGAGTCTTACTTGAGCAATGTGGGACTTACTATTAAAATATAAATATATATTTATAAATATAAATTCATATTTATAAATATAATGTGCGGGGCGGGGGGGGGGGGGAAAGCGGGGCGGGGTTGACCCCTGCCCGCCCCCCGCCCCCGCTTAATGTATTTCATGCGGGGCGGGGCGGCGGGTGGCGGGCCCCCGTTGCCCACCCCTAGTTTTTTAAACACAGTTCAATGCATCTTGGGTTTCAAGCAATTAGACTCAACTGTTCAATCTTCCTTCAAACCTTAGCACCACGGCACCGCCTGGCCACAATTGATTTGAGAGAGAGAGAGAGAGTAGAAGAAACTAAAAGAAATAGAAGGGATTTTTTAAACACAGTTCAATACCTCTTGGGTTTCTTTGAAAGTTTCCTATTCATTTTCAAACTTTAAAGCTCGCTACTGCACCGCTTGGCCATTCGGTTGCCTTTTCATATTTTTGCTTTGGTTGCACCATTTTTATAATTAATGGTTAGACTTTTATAATAAATATTGCTAATTTGGATTCGGTTACATAGAGACCAATATGTATCCCTGATCTTCTTGTGCCTCGCACGATTTTATATCAATGCATGCAAGATTGTAAAAAAATTCATGAATGTAAATATTAATCATGTTGTACTTTCAGGAGTAAAAAGTAGGCCCCATGCAGAATTACCATTGTCTGTATATAGCTTTTTTTCTTGCTTAATAATTCAATGTCTTTAACAAATTAAGGTGACTCTGGCCTATTCTAATATACTTTTTCTTTCTGTTTGCAACTTCCAATTCATGGACAAAATTCACATATTCAGTTGCTAGCATACGGACAAAAGGGAAAAAATGACAGCATATGGAACTGTGTTTTCCATTTATTATAATGTATAGAAAAAGACAATTGTACTACATTTATTATAATGTGGCACTGTTTTGTTTTGTTTTGTTTTGTTTTTTTGTTTTTTGTTTTTTTTTTTTACAGATTGGAAGTTATTATACTGTTTTTCTATTATAATAGAATACAAACGGACAGAAATGGGACTTAACGGAAAACAAGTAAATTAACAAAAAAATTACTGTTTACAGTTAGATAAATACTTATTATAATAGAGTAGATATATAGGTAGCTAGAAATCCTAGAGAATGAAAGAGGAGGAAGAGATGTGCATGAGATGTTGAGTAGTTAGGCTGGGCTTTTAGAATAAAATCTTGGCCTTTAACTCATTTATTGAGCCCAAAATCCTTCACTAAACCCAATGGACCTTAAAATAAATTTTTGGACTCAGACCTAATTAAAACTACCAGCTAACCAAAGATTATAATGTGTGGGCTTATAGTAAATTATCCAATAAATCTCAAATGTGGTTTTCAAAATATTGGTGTATTAAATGTAGGGGTGAAAAAAAAGCTTGTGAATCGGTAAACCAGACCGGATGGAACCGATGGGTTTGGTCCACCAGTTCCTTTTTTTTTTCAAAACTAGTCAAAATTAGTCTGGTTCTTGTTTTTATTTTTCAAACACCGGACCGGTCCAATTCATATATATTTTTTAATTTTTTATATTGTCTAAAATATTTTTTGTATGATTTTTTACATTATATATAACTTTCATGAGTAATTCTACATACAGTCACGGAGTGCGCAAGCATCGTGCAGTCGGTTTGAAAAAGAATGTGGTCTACTATTAAAAAATTTATTTATTTTCATGTGAGTTCCAAATTTATTTACTTTTTTCAAAGTGATTACATGGCACTGGCACACTTACAACTACAACTATCATTTCTCAATTTTTATACATAAAGTAATTTTGTATTATATGATAAATTACTAATTAATATAATATTAAATTTTATACTATATAAATAAATTTTAACTATATTTAATTTTAAATATAGTAATATTTAACTAATTAATACAAAATACACTATAATTTTGTATTATATTAAATTTTAAAATCCTATGTAAATAACTATATATTATCCCTACAGTATATTGTATTAGTATTTATACTAATACTATATTTCTATATATTATAATATATCACTATGGTCTATAATACAATTATAATATATATTATAATATATTACAATATATTATCACTATATTATTATATACTATATAACATACCGATAAAATCAGACTGGAACCAGTAAAACTGGAAGTACCGGTTTAAGGATGTAACCGGTACGGTATTGGTTCTTCAAATCTCAAAACCGGTATATACTGGTTCAGTTCTAAATTATGTCAAAAAGGGGACCGGTTGCACCCTTAGTTAAACTTAGTTTATGTATAAAAAAAAGTTCATATTCCACTAAAATAAACTTTGGGCTCGTAATCTAGTTAAAAATTGCTTGTCAAATCTCAAGTGGGCTTCCTATACATATTAATCTCAATAAATTAATAGTACGAGAGCTTGGCCTTGGCTTGGTGCTGGGGCTAGGGCTTGGTGTTAGGCTCCTGGTGGATTACACGCACAACTGAGATATTTGATACTTTTATGATACACTTGATTCGATTTAGATATATGATATCTCAAAAATGGCACTTGCACAACAATGGATAGGGGTTGTGACATTTAATTCCATGGTTAGAAGAGCATTACTGGTGGCTTTGGCAAAGTTATATTTTGCCCAAAATTTTGCTAATTTTCACAAAACACATCTATATTGATTCAATATTTGTACAGTAGATTTAATCATCCCCTTTTCATTGGCCAATCTAGCTAGCCCAAACTGCTTGTCAAATAATTTTCTTCCTTGCCAAAATTCATCCCGCTCGTATGTTCATAAATGCTCGAAGGACACCAAATCACAAAACACATCTCTTGAAGCATACTCCACATGCTTTTTTGATTGGCCACCATCCAAATCACAAAGCACACCAAATTTTGAAGCCGAAAACATCAACCTCCGTAAGCCCATCCATTGGCCACCATCGCTTGTTCAAAGTTGACCGTCTCCCCTTTTTCACTGGCCACCATCGTCCATTCATCAACATTTGGTAAGCCAATTCATCCCTTTCTTTTTCCTCTTTTGCGGTTGCTTTTTCACTGGCAACCATTGCCTGTTCATCAACCTCCGATTGAAATAGAGAGCAGATAAATCCCTAGTGTCCTAGTTTAGAGATTCTATCATTTTTCCTACGATTGAATTTCAATTTTCTTTACAAAATCTTGCCTCACCAATCGATTTGAATTTTTCCTGTGATTTTAATTTTTCCTACGATTTAATTTTCTTTGAATTTTCCTACAATTTGAATTTTTCATGAGATTTTAATTTATAGAATTTTTCCTACGATTGAATCCATAGAATGTCATGTTATAAGTTGTTTTCTAATAATAAATCTTTCTAATCCAAATTACAATTGGAATTAAAATAAATAAAAATGTCAAAATCAATATTTTAATAAAATAATAATAGATTTGGAAAGTTTGTTATTTGGAAAAAGTAGCTAACTAAATTTATAAAAATGAATTTCCAAGCCAAATTTTAGCCAAACTTTGGCTAGGCCACTACTAATTCTCTAAACTTAGTATGATCAATCAATGCATGTTGACGTAGTTAGATGGGTGCAATATTGACATCAAAAGATTCAAAATAAAGAGAAATATATAATTATCACTGCTACAACAGTTCTTGCATGAGGGACATGGAAGGAATTTTTGTTCTATGAATCATACAACTGATCAAGTAGAAAATGTGGGAACTTTTCTCCTTTTTTTCACTTCCATTTTCTTTCCCACATTCTAGCTTACTATCTCAATCAATGTTTTAGCGGCAAAGATACAAAAAGAACACCTCCAATGTATGCAATGACCTGCAAATACTAGTAGGAACAGAGGACTCTAATAATTTCCTTATCAGAATGGTTCATGTTGAAACTTCATTTGCTTCACTGAAACATAGCCTTCATAGTCTTCCATGCATAGTAAACTCTTATCAAAAGACCATGGGCGGCCTTTCAATATCCTCCTCTTATCAACAGCGTCCTTAAACTCAATTAAGAACATGTTCCACCCCACATCTTTGATTACAACCTTGCCTTCCACTTGCCACACTCGAATCATAGTACTCCTAAGAGCACCTTTGTTAGCCTCCCTGTCCAATATCACACTAACCATAATACAGTGTTTGCTCTTATCAATAGAAGACAAAACCTCCTCATTGCTGACCGCCACCTCTTGTTGTTCCTCTTCCATCAGTTTCAAGCCTTCACACAAGGATGACAATTCACCCTCCATCCCTCAAACCTCCATAGACCAAGTCTAAGAGGAAAAGACTCTAAGTTTACAAAGAAACTTAGAGAGAAAACCTTACCATTCACTCAATGAAAGAAGGACCTTTGATGAAACCGACTTTTAAATGCTGAATTTAATTATTTTTTCGTCATACATTTATCTAGATGACAAAAGAAATTAAAGAGCAATTTATAGATGGAAAAAAACATTATCCTAGCTACTTAATTGTGTCTATATCAATGTTCTATTTAAAAAGGTTGTAGCGGGCCGTCCTAGGAAAACAATGTGTTGAGATTGAAAAACTAAAGTGAAAAAAAGTTAAAAATAAAATAAAATGATAGGATATTTTTTAATGTGTAGCCGCCCATCATTATCATTATTGGTATCAAAAAATGAAAGGAAAAAAAAATTACGAATGTATGATCATGCGAAGTGAAACAGTGTATAAGAGCAACTAAAAAGAGTTGGCAATAGGTGCCAGCTTGAGTTCATTATTGCTATCGATTATCTTCTTATTTTCAAATTCAAAATTGAAAACTCTTCAATATTAGAAGTTGGTAATAGTACCTATATATGGCCAAAACATTTTGTTTAAGGAAATGTTATTTATGAGTTTCTATAAAAGAATAAAGAGAAAGGCAAATATGAGAATGCAGCTTGATAATGTTGCTGTTGTATTGATCAATATATATAGAGTTACATGATAACAAATTATGGTTACATGAAAACAAAAATGATTACAAAATCTTATCTATACAATTCAAACATAGATAATAACAAGATGACCAGACTAGGAGCTGTTGTAACAACTTGCTCTAATTAACCTGACTTATCCTGTAACAGCCCGCTAAAATTATCAGTTTTGGATTCTTTCCCGACAGCAATCACATCTCTCTCGTCTTTACCCTCATCTGGAATCACGCGTATAGATTATCTTTTCCGTAAATCACGTAATTTGTTCTTCACCGACAGCTGTAAAATCATGAACAGTTTTATCCTAAGCGTTGTACCTCGATGGCGTTTTCCCGGATCTTATCCATCGAATTTCAAAGTATTAGATAAGCTTGTTTTTAAAGTAGCACAATTATAATAATTTAATGAGCTCTGAAAATATTATAATTGTGGATAATTACTTAGATTAAATATTTTAGTTGTTTTAAGATATTAAGATGTTTAATTTTACGTTGAAAACTCTTATTTAAATTAATTGGTTTTATCATCTTCGATTAATTAACGGTACTTTATCATTTTATATAATGATGAGGAAATATTATTTTATAAATTTTAGTTTATAAAATAATATTCTACCTTAATTCATCGTGGTGTTTTATTTAAAGTGTTTTATTTAAAATAAAACATTTACGCGTTTTTAATCAGTGTTTTAATTCACCGTTGAATTATTTGAGGATCCCAAAACGTAGGATTGAAGTTTATTACCTAGGCTCCTACCCTTTTTCCTTCATTTTTCCTTTTTTCTTTTTTTTTCTTCTCTTTCCTCTCCTTCTCTCCATGGTCGACTTACACCCTTCCACCATAGCTGATCGGTTCTAGCTTCCTACCGGCGCCACCTCCGGCCGCCGTGCCTCACCTCCACCTCCGGCATGTCCCTCCCTCACCGGCGAACACATCTGCACCGGAGGTGTGCAACGCCGGCCACCAATTCTCTCTCTCTTCCCGTGCTCTTCCTTCTTGTCTCATTACCGTCGCCGCCCCTTTGACCGCCCGTTTCTCCGCCGTCCGGTGGAGGTGTCGTACACCACCCCCGCCATTCTCTTCCCCTTTCACCATAGTTCATACACACCAATTTTCAGAGCCATCGGACCAGCCGTTAGTCGCCGAGAGCCCCCGGAAGTTGCTGCCCCTGCCCTGTTTTCTCCCCTGTTGCCGATTTCTTTCTCCGCCCAGAACCGCCGCTCGCCGGCGGCGTGGACTACACCACCCACCCAGATTTCTTCCCCTCTCACCGGTGAACATCCCCTCCAAGTTTCACCTCCATCCGAGCCACGGTTAGCCGCCACTCTCGCCTCCAAACAAATGGGTTTTTAAGGCTTTTCACCATTTTGGACCACCATACACGGCCAAATCAGCCACCAAGCACCACCATTGGATTCACCACATCAAGGGCTTCCTCCCCATGTCTTTCTTTTTCCCAAACTCTCACTTTTTCTCATATGGGTTTCTCAAAACACCCGTTCGGTTGCACCACCGTGCGCCGCCGTACACGGCCACCCGTGGTGTTTCACCACCACCATCTTGTTCCTCTCATCCTCATGAACCTCTCCAAGAAATTTCATGGCCAACGGAGCTTCGTAGAGCTCACACTCTCCCGCACTCTCCAAGGCCAAAAATGGTTTCAAACGGCCGATCTGCCGCCGTTAGCCACCGTCCGACCACCACCTCGCCACCACAGCTCCACCACATGTTCCTCTACCTTTCCCTAGCTTTCCATGAAGTTCTATGGCTTTTCGCTACCTCGCGTCTCCTCCGCTCACCGTTCGGAGTTACTGTTCACGGCGTGATGCCGCCGTGCTCCGCCACCTTTGACCATCACAAGGCGACCGTGAGTCTTCCAAGACCACGCCTAGCCTTTCTCAAGCCCAAACTACCACTTTATGTGGTGGACAGACACCGTACCGCCACGTATGCTCCTCCGACGCATGTTCGTGACGAGCAGCGAGCGACGCACGGGTTATCCCGTCGATGGTATAACCCTCTATCTTTAGTTATTTATGTTTAACATAGTTGATTTGGTTGGCTGTAGACTGTGTAGTTAGTGTTTGTGGAGTTCGCTGCGTAGTTGTGAAACGAAGTGTGGTTGTGAAGTGTTAGGCTTGATTTTGTAGTTTTGTGGACTGTGCTGTGAAGTATAGGCGTGAGATGGATGCCGTAGATGTGATACGGCGGGTTGTGTGAAGAGAATACGCGTGTAGCGTATTCTGTGTAATGCAGCGACGCGCCGCGCGACGTGCGCTGTAGTGATGTGGGTCGTAGAAGGAAGGGAGTACGCATGTAGTGTACTCCGTGTGGTATGGCGATGCATCGTGTGATGTGCATCGTGTTGATGAGTGTTGTAGCGAAGGAAGTACGCGTAGCGCGTACTCCGTGTCGCGTAGCGATGCACCGTGAGACGTGTATCGCAGTGATGGGTTTTGTAGTGTGAATGGAAGAGAGTTCACGTGAGTGTACTCTGTACTAAGTCGTGATACACCGGATGGCGTGTCACGAAGGGTTGGATGGCGTAGCAGAGAAGTGTGGAGCGTATGGTGTAATGTTGGGAAACTGTATGACAGTGTCCCGAAGCAGTGATGATATGGATTATAGTCCGGGATGACTGGTGTCATCTTGTGGTTGACTATGGCTAAGAGTATATGGATTGAGAAATGAGTTGTTTGTTTGGTTGTTATTGATAATTTTAATGAACTTGTTTTAGTGCAAAGGCTTTCTGAAGTCAATTTATCTCTTCCGAGTATAGTGAAACCTCAAGTTGGCCGTGGTGTTGCAAGTGCTTACAATATGGCAATTGAGTTCAGAAGTGAAAATCTTAAGGACTTGAGTGTTCCTCTTCCAGCTGTTGTGCAGTTCCTCGTGTCTCGCGCTCTATTCTCATAGAACGCGACGATCGAGGTAAGTTAGCCTCTAACTTACTATCAGTTTATTGTGTATGTGTGATGGGTAAGAGAACTACAATTTATGTATGTATGTTATCGTATATGCCATGTCATGCTATGTCATTACATGTTTATCTGCTACGTATGATTTAATCTCTCATGAATAATTATCTGTTACATAATCTTTTCTGTCATACAATGATGTATGTTATAAGTATGCCATGTTAAGTATGCCATGAAATGTTATGATTAAATCATATTGTGCCATTTACAAGTATACGCCATGTTAGAAAAGTATATGATATTAATTAATATCTCATGCATTAAGAAAGATAAGACATGTTATGTTACGTATAATACGTGGGGCCACAACAACTGTGGAGTACGTATTATATTTTATGTTACGTGAATACGTGGGGCCACAACAACTGTGGAGTACGTATTATATTTAATGTTACGTATATACGTGGGGCCACAACAACTGTGGAGTACGTATTATATTTTTATGTTACGTGTATACGTGGGGCCACAACAACTGTGGAGTACGTATTATTTTTTATGTTACGTGTATACGTGGGGCCACAACAACTGTGGAGTACGTATTATATTTTATGTTACGTGTATACGTGGGGCCACAACAACTGTGGAGTACGTATTATATTTTATGTTACGTGTATACGTGGGGCCACAACAACTGTGGAGTACGTATTATATTTTATGTTACGTGTATACGTGGGGCCACAACAACTGTGGAGTACGTATTATATTTTATGTTACGTGTATACGTGGGGCCACAACAACTGTGGAGTACGTATTATATTTTATGTTACGTGTATACGTGGGGCCACAACAACTGTGGAGTACGTATTATATTTTATGTTACGTGTATACGTGGGGCCACAACAACTGTGGAGTACGTATTATATTTTATGTTACGTGTATACGTGGGGCCACAACAACTGTGGAGTACGTATTATATTTTATGTTACGTGTATACGTGGGGCCACAACAACTGTGGAGTACGTATTATATTTTATGTTACGTGTATTCATGGGGCCACAACAACTGTGGAGCATGAAGTATGGGGCCACAACAACTGTGGAGCATACACTACGTGAGACACAGCAATTGTGACACGTAGAATACGTGGGGCCACAACAACTGTGGAGTACGTATTAAGTCAAGTTTCAGATCAAGTGCATGATAAGTCAAGTTTCAGATCAAGTTCATGTTTTGTTATGTACACGTACATGTTATGTTCATGATCAAGTTATGTTCCAAGTTCATGTTCACATCATGTTAAGTTCACGTTTACAGTATGTCTCAAGTTCACGTTTATGTCATG
Organism: Carya cathayensis; assembly: GCA_011037825.1. Taxonomy (NCBI): domain Eukaryota; kingdom Viridiplantae; phylum Streptophyta; class Magnoliopsida; order Fagales; family Juglandaceae; genus Carya; species Carya cathayensis. Next base: position 60,508 of record QGSO01000990.1, read on the forward strand.
ATATGTTCAAGTTTATGTTATTTTCAAGTTCATATTTATGTTATGCATGTTTACGTTCATGCTACATTTCAAGTCCATGTTATGTTTTAAACTCAAGTTCATGTCATGTTAAGTCAAGTTCAGTTCACGTTTAAGTTCTGGTTATGTCATGTTATATGTCAAGTTATGCTATGCTTATGTACGACTTTACTTATGCATTTATGCTTTTACTGCCATGCATGCATCTTTAACCTGTGTGTGAGTTTTATGTTAACTTACTGAGATTTGTAATCAAATCTCACTGTGGTAGTCCCAACTACCATTCCCCCCGAATGGTAGATCTTGTTACAGGACCCAAAGGAGAATTGGAATCTGACCAACTGAATACGGTCGACTAGGCCACGGTGCGATGTTGATGATGGTATAGTATTTAACTTAGGTTAATACTTGTACTTTTGGAGTTGTATCTCAAGTATTCTTTTGATCACAACCATTTTGGACTAGTGTGATGATCACGGCTTTTTAGTATGCCTTTATGTATGAATTATGTTTCAAGTATTTGAGATATATTTAGTTTGGTGCATAGTGTTGCTAAAGAAAAAGATTATCCGCTACGAATTACATAATGCTAGATGCATGTTAGGAACATTGCATCTTATATGTCATGAACGGGGGCAGGTAACCTTGTGTTGCATGTCTCGACGCTTCAAATGTCCGTTCAATCCCAAGCGGAATTTGGGGGCGTCACATATCCTCTTCATCACACATTTGAATTTGAATGACATTGTTATCCTTAACATCCCCCTTCAAGCTGATAGGGAGTGGATGAACTGAAAGCTTGTCTCGAAGGTAATTGAAACGTGAAGAGGTAAGACCCTTGGTGAATATGTCAGCCAGCTGAACATAGGTGGATAGATATCGAAGAATTAAATCTTTTTGAGCAACCTTCTCACGTATGAAAGGGTAATCAACTTCAATATGTTTGGTTTTGGCATGAAATACTGGGTTAGTAGCAAGTGATAAAGCTCCAATGTTATCACACCAAAGAGTAAGAGGCGCAGGGAGTGATACTTGTAAATTAGCAAGGAGCATTCGAAGCCAAGATAATTTTGCAATGGCAAAGGCCATGGCTCTGTATTCAGATTCTATACTGGACCGAGAGACAACTGGTTGCTTTTTAGCACTCCAGGAAATCAAATAAGGACCAAGGAACACGGCATAGCCAGTTGTAGATCGACAATCCATTACATCACCTGCCCAGTCGGAGTCACCAAATGCTTGAAGTTGTAAGGGACCTTTAGTGAAGTAGAGGCTGTGATGAAGTGTCCCTTTTAAATATCTCAATACACGCTTGGCTGCAGACCAATGTAGGGAAGTAGGGGCGTGCATAAATTGACAAAGCTGGTTGACCACAAATGCAAATTCAGGTCTGGTAAGAGTGCAATATTGGAGAGCACCAACCACTTGTCTGTAAGTGGTAACATCTTGAATTGGATCACCATCATTTCGGGACAGCTTGGTACCTGCAACTAAGGGTGTGGAACAAGGTTTGGCTCCTACCATGTGTGCTCTGTGGAGCACATCTGTAATATATTTTGATTGAGAGAGATAGAGTCCAAACTGATCTCTAACCACTTGAATGCCGAGAAAGTAATTTAGGGGACCTAAATCCTTCATGGCAAAAATTTTCTTCAAGTTAGTAATGAGATTCATGATAAGTGACAGATGAGTGCCTGTAACAATGAGATCATCGACATATACAAGGATAAAAATATGAACTCCAGATCTGTGATAGGTAAATAGAGAGTAATCAACATGTGATTCACAAAATCCAAGTTGAAGTAAAGTTTGAGAGAGTCGATGGAACCATGCTCTAGGTGCCTGTTTTAGGCCATAGAGTGACTTATGTAATCTGCATACATGATTGGGAAAGGATGAATCAATGAAGCCAAAGGGGTGCTCCATAAAGACTTCCTCCTCAAGTTGACCATGTAAGAAAGCATTGGAGACATCCAATTGTCTTAGAGGCCAATTGAAGTGAACTACTAGTGTCAAAATAATTCGGATTGTACATGGTTTAATGACAAGACTAAAATTTTCAAAGTAGTCCAAACCATCCAACTGTTGAAATCCTTTTGCTACCAATCGAGCTTTAAACCTATCAATTGAATCATCAGCCTTTTGTTTGACCGTATAAACCCATTTATTTCAAATAACATTACCATGAGTTGGTCTGGGACATCAAGACTAGGTGCCATTAACCTGTAATGCTCGATATTCTTCCTTCATTGCTGTACACCAGGCAGGATCCTTAACTGCTTGGTGAAATGTGGAAGGAGCAGTAGGAATGGCCTGTGAGGTAAGTGCACACAACGGGTATTTGGTGGAGTAATAGAGATGGAAGTCAGGGAGGGTTTTGGGTTGAGAGGAACCTGTTTTGGATCGGGTAAGCATGGGATGAGTGTTTAATGGTTCTGCTATGGGTGGTGGAGAGGGACTGTGACCAGAAATAGCAGATTCTGGATTGTGAGGTTCAGAAATGGGTGAGATATTAGCTTCTGAATGTTGAGAGTCATGGGTTGATGATGCAAGGGGTGTATAGGGAAGTAAAGGTGAAGAAGAAAAGGAAAGAAAAGTAGTTACCTAAACAACTGATGATGACTTGTGTGAAGAAGGTTCCAGCATCGAGCCATGATTCTTTTCTTGAGGCTGAGTAGAAGATGATTATGATGAGTGAGTTGGAAATTGTGTCTCATCAAAAACTGGAAATTGTGTCTCATCAAAAACAACATGTCGACTGAGATAAACTCGATTGGTGGAAGGATCAAGACACCTGTATCCCTTGTGATTGGAACTATACCCTAGGAAAATGCATTTTTTGGATCAATAGAGGAGTTTGTGGGAATTGTACGGTCTGAGTAGTGGGTAACAGGTGCAGCCAAAGATTTTGATGAAAGAGTAGTCTGGAGTTTTATTAAGTAAGAGTTGAAATGGAGTCATGTGATTTAGGACAGCGGTTGGGAGTCTATTAATGAGAAAAATGGCTATATTGAAAGCTTCTACCCAATAGTTGAGAGGAAGGTGAGCATGGGCCAGCATGGCTAATCCAGTTTCAGTCACATGTCTATGTTTCCTCTCAGCAATCCCATTTTGTTGGGAGTGTGAGGGCATGACATGTGATGAAGAATACCATTGGATTGAAGAAAATCCTTCAACTAATTTGAGGTGAATTCACCACCTCCGTTGGATTGAAGAAAATCCTTAAACTAATGTGAGGTGAATTCACCACCTCCATCATATTGTAAGCATTTAATTTTTGTGTTGAGGAAGTTTTCAGCATATCCTTTAAATTTAAGGAAACAATTGAAGGCCCCTGATTTAGTATGTAATGGATATAGCCAAGAGAAGCGAGAAAAATCATCAATGAATATTATATAAAATCGGCAGCCACTTATTGAAGAAACAGGAGAACACCACAAATCAGTGTGTATTATTTCAAGAGGACACTTGGACACTCGACTAGAAACAGGGAAAACTAATTTTTTGCTTTTAGCCAGTTGACAAGGTTCACAAAGTGAACCATTGTGTGCATGGCCTTTTACAAAGATATGACTCCTAGACTCTAAGACTTTGACTGCTTGAGAAGCTGGATGCCCCCAAACGCAGATGCCAAGTTGATAGGTTTGCTACAACTCCAAGTTGGGCAGTAAAGGCAAAGACTTTATTGTGGATGGATTTATTAAAAGAGGTGGCAAGGGAAATGGGATAGAGTCCATTTCTACTTGGCCCTTGTAAAAGAATCTAGCCCGTGAGGTTGTCCTTCACAACAAATGAATCAGCAGTTAGTTTAAACGAGCAGTTGTTATCTTGGAAAATTTTTTGAATGGAAAGTAAATTAGTGGCAGCAATGGGGCAATGAAAAATATTCTTTAAACAAAGAGGCATGGAAGAGGTTTGAAGTTTGGTGAAACCAGTATGAGCAATGTGCAAACCTGAGCCATTACCTACTATTGCTTCAGTTTCACCTTGATAAGGTTCACTGATGTGCAGGTTATTCAGATCAAAAGTTATGTGACTGTTCGCACCACTATCAGCTAGCCAAGTTTGATGCTCAGGGCTGAGATTGTTGGTTGATGCAGCCATGGCAGCAAGTTGAGCTGGAGGATGACAACCCTTATATGCAAAGTCCATTCTATGGTAGCAATCAATAGCTAAGTGGCCAAGTTTGCCACAAATTTGACATTGAGGTCGATTAGAATTTGGTGCAGAAGAAGCATCAGATCGAGAGTCCTTTGGTGTCTCAGGTTTCTTAGAATGAAAATTCTGGTTGGGCTTAAAGGGACCTCCATAGAACTGCTTCTTGTGAGAGTTGGGATTGTATCTCTTCTGTTGAGAGAACAAAGCGAATCCTCCTAATTCTGTAGTGGAATTATGACTCTGTACCATGAGTTCATAGTTGAGCAGTTATGTCTGAAATTCATCAAATGAAAGTGATGTGTGTCGTGTTGCAAACAAATAGGAAGTAACAAATATATGAAATGAGGGGTTTAAACCACTGATCAAATAGGATATGAGATCATCATCATCAACAGGCTTTCCAACAATAGCCAATTGATCAGATAATGATTTAGCAGTCTGAAGAAAATCACTAAAGGTTTTGGAACCTTGGCGCAGGGATTTTAGTTCCCTTTTGAGATGAGCTACTCGTGATTTTGATTGAGAAGCAAAACGTGAGGTAAGCTGACTCCAAACCTGTTTAGAAGTAGAGAAACCATAGATAGACTACCAGACTGTCTCAGACAAGGTTGCATTTAACCAACTGCGAAGATATTGGTCCTTCCTTGGCCAGAGAGCAAAAGCTGGATCAATATTAGTGGCTTCCTTGCCCTCAGACTCAATTAAATACTTGGAAGGACAGGATTTCGAGCCATCAATAATACCAAAACAAATCAAGGCTGCGGAGAATAAGTGTTAATTGAGATACCCAGAGGAGATAATTGGTGTGATCCAGTTTGATGGAAATAAGAGGGGCTAAATTTTGTGCAGTGAATGGAGTGGTAGCAGAAATATTATTTGGAGAAGACATGGTCAAATTGAGAAAGGTGTGTACCTAAGAAAAACTCTGATACCATAAAAGAATAAAGAGAAAGGCAAATATGAGAATGCAGCTTGATAATGCTACTGTTGTATTGATCAATATATATAGAGTTACATGATAACAAATTACGGTTACATGAAAAAAAAAATGATTACAAAATCTTGTCTATACAATTCAAACACAGATAATAACAAGATGACTAGACTAGGAGCTGTTGTAACAACTTGCTCTAATTAATCTGACGTATCCTCTTCATCACACGTTTGAATTTGAATGACATTGTTATCCTCAACAACGTTTTGAAAAATTATATTCTCAAATTAGTATATAGATTAAAGTACTTGTATGACATAATTTAATTTAAAAAATAAATTTTAGATAGTCGACTCACGACCTGATAATAAAATAAATGAAAAGTACATGTTTTTGTAGGTGTGGCCCACACATTTCTTTGCTTCATGAGAGATGCTACACTTAAAATGGCTACTGAAAAGGCCAAGTCATTTTTTTTTATTTACACATTGTTTTAATCATTTTAAATATTTTTAAAAAAATAATAAAATGAAAAAATTACTAAAAGATATTTTCTTAATCATTAAATAAAAAGAAAAAAGAAAATAAAAAATAAAAACACAATTTGCTAAAAGTTTTCGGTAAAAAACTTATGTAGGAATAGTATTTCTCTTGCTTCAAATGCTCTGATCTCCTTTACCTCACATGCCAAGTGCAGAGCAGCTTTCTTTCTGTTGTGGGAGATTGCACGTGACTACTGCATGCACCGACCTAGCCTTCCTGGCTTTTTCTCATTCCAGGGTCCATTTTACCAGAAAAATCGTGCTTTGTTGCGGTGCACGAAGATTCAATTACAAGTAGCTAGTAGTGGTCCAGAAAAAGAAAGCATTAGCTCAATTAATACGAAAATATCGATCACATTATAAATGAAATGTTATCTACTGCTCGATCGTCAGTGGTGAGGTGACGAAGGTGATTAATTTGTATATGAAAGATCACGGTCATCCTAAGTTCGTTTCCCATATGAAAATCTCTTCAAGTACTTTAAAGTCCCGAAAAGAAGAAAATGTACATATAATTGAAATTAATCACACAAAATTTACAAGATTCGGCAATTAATCATGTACTTACGTCTACAAAGCTAGCTGCAGTGAATTTTATTCAGTATGAAAATCAAATACACAGTATGGCAATACAATAAGCAGCCGTACAAAAGTACAATATATATGCGGTGAAACCCTAGTTAGGGTTATTAACGCGTAAACCATAATTAGGGTTATTTGATGTGCCAAGCCTTCGTTCCATGGCCTAAGTTTCATTAAAAATTCATCAAAAAAATCATAACGAATTCTTGTCGATCAAATCATCAAATTGAACCACTACAAAACACAACAAGCTTCACACAAAACCCAACAATATATATATATATATATATATATATATATATATATATATATATATATATTAATATCTCCCTTCTGGAATAATATTTATAACAATAAAAATAAATAAATAACTCTCAATTAAGCTAATTTTCCAAATAAATTTTTAGAAAGATGTTTATCTCAAGGTACTTTAACATTGAGTTTTACCACTTGTAAGATTGATATGTCAACACACCGCTTATTGTGTAATCCAAAATTATAAAAAATAAAATAAAACCAATAATGTTTTATTATCATGAGATCTATTTTATTTGGGTTGGTGTATAAAAATCAGATTTACAGATAAAAATTTTTCTCTAATATTTTTGTCAACCAGCAAACGGTGCATGCTTAATGACCCCCTCAGATGACATCAGTAATTACTATTGGAAACATCATAGCCATATTCTGTCTGTCTACTTGATGTTGCCATTTCTGTAGATGTCCTCACAAATGTCATGTAACACTTCCTCCATGTTTTTATATAAAGTAATGCTACTCATAATCATAGAATGTGGAAGTATTATGTAATCCTTTTAAAAAAGAGTTGGTTCTATTATTAAAAAATTAATTTTTATTTTTTATGTAAATCTCGTATTTATATACTTTTTTCAAAAAGATTATGCGATACTTACGTACTCCATGACTGCAAAATATCATTTCACTCTTTTATAAGACACTAATACAGTTCATCTAGAGGCAACACTACCAAGAATCCCCAACCAAATGAAGAATTACCAGAGTCTTACATGCTTTATTCTTCCCCTTATCCTTCTCATCCCATTCGGCCATTCCAATGCAAAACCAACAAAATCAATTTCCATTCCTATCAGAATTGACCAATTACGTACAAGAAAAACTTTACCAATGGAGGAATCACCAAATAGAATCCCAACTAAACTAGCTTATAGGATTAGAAACCCTAGTTGTTTTTGCAGGAGTTCTTTGCTTCATAGCTGCTTCTATATCTAGTGCAGGAGGGATTGGAGTATTAAACACTCAAGAGTCCATCGGCTATCCATCACCACCAGCATTATCATCTTAACCTTATCCTAGGCTTGTGTAACTGTTTTATCTTTCATATTCATCTTATCAAACTCTTGTAACAAATTGTGATATATATACAATACACGACCATCACTCTATGAAATGGTAGAGTTGATTTTTCCAGATTTATCTCTTTATGTTATCAAAGAATTCCCTCTTACTCATGTCTTCCTCGATCCTATGGCAGCTGACATAAACACCTTAGCCATGTCAACCACCAACCCCATCACACCTTCTACCCCACCTATTGAACCTTCATCAGGGTGTCACCATTCGCCTTACCAAGGACAACTACCTCCTATGGAAATCTCAGATGGTTCCTTATTTTTGTGGCCAAACGGTTTTTGGCTATGTTGATGGTAGCATTCCTTGCCCAGCCTAGTTCATGCCTTCTACTACCTTCGAATCCGCACTCTATCTCGCCTATACTCAATGGGTGGATCAAGACCAAGTCGTTCTTAGCTCCTTACTTTCCTCTCTGTCCGAGGACATTATGGCAACGGTGGCTGGCTTTACCACCTCTCATGCAGTTTGGACATCCCTTGAGAAGGCTTTCTCTACCAACTCACGTGCTCGGGTGATGACCACTCAACTTCAGTTGGCAGCTCTCAAGAAAAGCAGTAGCTCAATTTCTGACTATTATAACAAGGTCAAGTCCTACTCGAACTCTCTTACTGCTGCTGGACAACCTCTGAATGACCTTGAGTACACCTACTACTTCTTAGGAGGCCTTGACTCAACTTATGTGTCCCTTGTTACCTCCATCCTCACCCGTGTGGATCCCATGCCTACAAATGAGATTTATGGCTATCTTCTTACTCACGAGTTGCGCCTTCAACAATAGAAATCAACCATAGATATGGCGGTAGGCTCTGCAAATATTGCCACTCGTGGTGACACCTCTCATGGTCCTGCCTCTCGTGGTGGTTTCAATTCTCGTACATCGCAGCATTAGCAATACCGTGGATGTGGATGCGGGCGTGGCCACCAGTCTCAGTCCCACCCAACTTGCCAACTTTGCGGTCGCTTTGGCCAACTTGCTCCGGCTTGCTATCATCATTTTGACAACAACTACCAAGGGACTCCACCTCCGATGCAAGCCTTCGCTACCTCTACTTCTAGTCCACTGGATCAAGCATGGTATATCGACTCTAGCTACACCAACCATGCCACTCATGATCTACAAAATTTAACTATCCACTCTTAATCATATTTGGGATTTGATCAAATCCAAGTTGGCGATGGTATAGCTTTATCAATTTCTCATGTTGGCTCTACCGCTATCCCAACTTCTCCTAAGAATTTGTGCCTTAGCAATGTACATGATCATGTGCCCAACATAAATATAT